>JARQOC010000003.1:561220134-561239535 GCA_033576535.1 Allobates femoralis
CTGCACGCCGCAGTTGTTTCAGGACCGCGGCTATCTCCCTGCCAGCCGCGGTCCTGATTCATCAGTGGCGGAAGCTGTGTGCAGGTGCACACCGGACCAGAGGTCATATCAGCCCTGCAAGCAACGTTTTTGTGTCCTGAGAGAATTCTGAATTCTCCCGGATTGTCCCTGACAGATAGAAATCCAGATGGCAGAGAGCTGCCATCCGGCTTCTATCCGGCCCCATAGGCTGCTATGGGGTCAAAATCCGGTCCGGGGCTGTCCAGTTTACACGGACAGCCTCGATCGGATGTAACCCGCAGTGAGAAGACAGCCTTAAGGTCATACAAAGTAGAATTTCAACATTTCCAGTTGTTCATAAGCAAGGTAATCTACACAGAAGAGGATAATTTAATATTACTAGGGGATTTAGGCCTCAGTCAGGAAATTACAGATGAAGTTAATGTAGATAAATGTAGATAAATGTAAGGTAATGCATTTGTGCTGTGAAAAAAAAATCTTATTTTATGTAATAAAAGTAGTAAAACTATGGGCAAAACTGTAACTGAAAAAGACTTGGATAGATTGGTGAAAAACAAACTAAACTTGAAATCATGATACAACAGGTCATGAGTATTGAATTTTGGAGCTAGGACGCTGATCCAAGTAATTAGCTTGAAGTCAGGAAGTAAAGTTTCCTCTAATATGAGGCAATCAGCAACTGCGTCATGGAGTTTTTGCATTCCCCTGAATCAATATTTTAGGCTATAGGTAGAAATTGATTGACTCGTGCTTTCTTTAAAACTTAAACTTGTGAAATTGTGAAAATGTCTGGTATATGTTTCTCTCTCTCTCTCTCTCTCTATATATATATCTATATATACAGGGATGGCCACGTATCGGGCACACACGCCCTTTGTCACACGCCCATCAGATGCCTGAATAAAGACTACTGAGAACACACCAGAAAGGAGTGCTGCAGTGAAATTCTTTGGATCGTATGTATTGAAAGGCTGTGATGGAAGCTGAACTGTCCTGCACCCAGAAGGCATTGCTGCTCAAAAGATTTCTTTATTTCTCTCTCTCTCTCTCTCTCTCTCTCTTCTCCTCTATATATATATATATATAATATATATATATAGCATAAATTTGATTTTTTTAAACCTGCTTACTAAAACATATTCAAGTTATAGTTATATTATGGACAAGGACATAAAGGACATCTGGGTGTCCAAAGATGGTGGCGGCCAGAGTAACTGCCAGGTAAACGCATGTGCATTTACTCATGCTGCCTCCATCTTTGGACACATGGGTATACAAAGATGGCAGCGGTGTCGAGCACACTGGGGGCAGCAAATTTTCAAAATTGTTGAATATTCTGTACAAAAACATAGCATGCATCTCTCTTATCAAGACACATTACAAGATACTTACCAGATGGTATCTTACACCATTAAAATTACACATTAAGGACTCAAAAGCATCTAACAAATGCTGGAGAGACTGCGGGAGGATAGGAAGTATTTAACAAATGTTTTGGACATGCCCACAAATAAAAACGTATTGGCAGGAAGTGCAATCTTTGATAAACTCTATAACCAATTTACACATCAACCTAACACCAGAACTCGCACTTCTATTGTTTCACACTGACTCGATCCCTAAATTTAATAGACCCTTAATTGTCCACAACTTGGAAGCAGCTAAAAACCTAATCTCCCTCTATTGGAGACAACAAGATCCTCCTAGTATAGAGAAACTAATAGAAACAATTAAACATACAAAAATTAGAATTTATCTTCTCAATTAAAAATGGATCCCAGCATAAATTCCATGATAAATGAGAGATTTGGAATGGACTCAATCTCTGACGCACATTAAGAACTCTCGATGTTGACTCAATCTCACTCATAACAACCATTATGAAAAACATAAACTGTGAGGACTCGTGGGGAATCTCGACCCATCCACTTTACCTTCATAAACTAGAAACAACTCAACAACCATATATATAAATCGTGTTAATTCATGTCAGTAAATTTATGTTACAAATTTCACATAATAGTTATGTTAAGTTGTATAAAATTATTTCATTATGACTAAATAAGTAATACGAAAATGATCTTCACATACAAGCACAGTTTGAGTTCAACTTAGACATTCATAATGTCAACACAGTCAATCAAACAATAACTCAAAGCTTAGATAATTCACTACTTTAGGTACATTATATATATAGTTAACAATAGTAATCCATGAAATACAACCGATGACAGTTATTGATAACTGCATTTGGACAAAATAAATTGGAAATAAAAATGTAAGAACTAATTATATTATCTTCATGTTGACTAGATATAAACTGTTAGGGCCTTTTCACATTAGCGGTAAGCGCTGATCGCAGCAGTTGCGGTGAAAAAAACGCATCTACCGAGGTTACCGCATAACGGCCGCACTTGCGACTCACTGGCGGCAAGCCCCATGCAATGTCTATGGGGCTTGCGGTAAGTGTGTGTCAGGTGCGGCAAGTTCGGCTTCGGCACTTGCGGCAGATGCGGCTACGAAAAAATCGCGGCTGACCTCGCTTTTTTTCAGGCCGCATCTGCCGCAAGTGCCGAAACGGCAACCATACCGCACTTGCCGCACCTGCCGTAAGCCCCATAGATATTGCATGGGGCTTGCCGCAGGTGAACCGCAAGTGCGGCCATTATGCGGTAACCGCGGCAGTTGCATTTTTTTCACCTGCAACTGCCGTGATCAGCGCTTAGCGCTGATGTAAAAGAGGCCTTAATTGTTGAAAAACCTAATAAAAAAGATCTAACTCAGAGGGGGCAGTGAAAGCGCATAGGGGGCAGAGAGAGAGAAAAGATAGGCATATAGAGCACATAGGTGGAAGAGAGAATGCACAGGGTTGCAGAGAGAGTGCACAAGGGCAAATAAAGAGCACTGAGAGCAGAGAGAGCACACAAGGGGTAGAAAGAGTGCACAGGGAAGCAGAGAGAGTGCACAGAGGGAGAAGCGAACGTACAGGGAGCCAAAAAGAGCACACAGGGAGGCAAAGAGAGCACACAGTGGCAGAAAGAGTGAATAGGGGCAGAGAGATCACACTGGGGGGAGCAGAGAGAGCATCCACAGGGCTGAGAGAGAACACAGGGGGAGTTGAAAGTGCACTCGGGTAGAGAGAGCGCACATATGGTCTGAGGGAGCGCACAAAAGGGCAGAGACAGTGCACAGAGGGCATTTACATTTATAATAATCAAGCGCTTCCACCATATTTGCACACCCAAGCGATAAGTGTGCAAATATGTAATGGCACATTGCACAGTACCACCAGTGGTGCAGCCACTGCCCGCAACCACCGCTACCCAAAACTGCCACCACCTGAAACCGCAGCCCCATCTCCTGCAGCTGACACATCACCATTGAGTAAGTGCACATGTATATATCTGGCGCACATGTGCACTTACTCAGGTGGCCGCCATCTTTGGATGCCTGAGTATACAAAGATGGCTGTGGCATGATCCAGTGCACATATGACCACTTACTCAGCCCCCGTCATCTTTGGACACCACAGAGGGGAGAGACCACAAGGAAGGCAAGACAAAACACAGTGGGGCAGAGAGAGTGCATAGGGGTAAAAGAGCACACAGGGGGGCAGAGAGAGAGCGCACAGGGGGCAGAGACAGCACACAGGGGGCAGAGAGAGCACACAGTGGGAAACAGCTCAAAAGGAGAGTTCATGAGGGGCAAAGACAACATATAGGGGAAAAGTGCATGGGGGGAGAGAGACAGCACACAGAGGGAGACAGGTCAAAGGAGAGAGCACACAGGCAAGAAGACAGCACACTGAGGAGAGAGTCAGCACACATAGGGGAAAGAAAGCAGACAGGGGAAGAGTGCACAAGGGGGAGACAGACGTCACTCCCAGTACCACAGAGGTTGCCCCTTCTAGATGTCACCGCCCTCCCGATGCAATAGCATTGAGCCCCCATCTAGTATATATATATTTGTGAACCAACCAAATCACTTTCTTCTTCAATGTTAGAAATCTCTGTCAAAAAATATTCAATGGTAAATACTGCAAGTTACAACTGATCTAAAACAATATTATTGATTAATATTACCTATCCAAATCCCCAGACTGACAGCCATGGCTAAGCGAGGGGTGCGATGACGCAAAGATTGCAATGGATATACTGTGATGTAGCATCGATCAACACTCATTGCTGTAAGAGTTATACAAGTTGCTTGGGCTGTAACCTTGAAAAAACAGAGATAAAATAATTTTCAGTCAATAAGAAAAAAAAAGCAATGTAATAATATTACACTAAGTGCTAAATGAGTTTTAACATACCGTACCTTGTCTTAGTATCTTCCTACAAACCTTATTTAGGGTACCGTCACACTTGGCGACGCACCAGCGATCGCAACAATGATACAACCAGGTAGGGATTGCTTGTGCGTCGCTACGTGGTCGCTGGTGAGATGTCAAACAGTCAGATCTCACCAGCGACGCAGCAACGATATGGCGGTCGTTGGGAACCTGTCACTTTCGGGCATAGTGTGAGATTGTTGGTCGTTGTCCCTGTCAAACACAGCAATGCATGCTGCTCAGCGGCAGCGTGATGACCAAAAAATGGTCCAGAACGGTTTGTAACGATCAGCGATCTCACAGCAGGGGCCTGATCGCTGCTACATGTCATATATAGCGAGATCGCTGCTAAAGTCGTTGTTGCGTCATAAAATTTGTGACTCACCAGCGATCTCGTTAGCGATCTCACTTAGTGTGACAGGGGCTTTATACTTCCCAATTGTCCTGGATTCAGCAGGATAGTCCAGAATTTGTATTGTTGTCCAGCTGTCCTAACTTCAATTGTATTTGGTCCTCCGAACTCAGATAACAGATACAGTAAAATACAATGCTCCAACATTATGTAAAGAGACTGAAGCACATGCTTGGACCTTCAGGTTAGGTGTCATTCCATGTTAAGGTGCTTTCACACAGCGATTTTTTGTGATCCGTGGCTGTCCGTTGTAAAACTGACAGCCACGAATCAGATTTTGGCCCCATGTTATCCTATGGGCACGGATCACATCGGATTTGGCCTTATTGGCATTCGATTTTTGTCGGATCCGATCCTGGCCGATTTTTTGCTGTGCCCAAAATCGCAGCCTGCTGCGATTTTTGGCACAGCGGATCAGATCGGACCGAATTGGATCCGACCTGATCCGTGCCAAATAACATGGGGCCTATGGAGCGAGGATCCGAGGAAACAGCTGATGTCTCCTCGGACCCGCGGTACTGGCATGCTCAGTACACTACAGAACTCTATGGTCCAAAAGATTATGCCTTTGTGGTACTTGTATTTCTATCACCTACATGGTCATGTATTGATTGTGACAGTTCTATTCAAATAATTAAACTGATAATTTGATAGTGTTTATTGAGAGACCACTTACCTGTTGTAAATAGTTCACTCCTCTGCACATGACATCTCCAAATATCCAGCTAGGAAGTGGATAAAGTGTTGCAGTAAAAGGAACACAACATACCAGGAATGTTATGTCTGTTGTGGCAAGATTTGCTGTAAAAATAAAAAAATTATACACTTATAGATTTGTATTGTATAACTGCACTCCATGGGCTAGGACACATGAAGAATAAAATAGGACATTCAAGCAGTGAAGATCTGCTATTTTTTTTAATCGAATTGAGAAAACAATTGCAGCAGCTGTGAGTGTACTTAACAATGAAAGTCTAGTGTGGGAAAATAACTGTTACACCACATGTACCATTCAAATGGCGTGTGATTTATATGCACAGTGTCCTTTGAAAGGGGAAATTGCATTATTGCTGGGCTGGAATTTCTTACAGGAAATGGCCTTTCCACCATTTTAATTAACAAACATACCTCCACAGAGTTGTATACAACATGCTCTGACCAATAAATGCTGAAATGTTGATAGTTCTGGTCCAGGAGAGACCAAAACTTTGGGACATTCATGATCCTGGCTATATTGACCGTCAGACGCAGGATGCATCGTGGATATACTGTGTTTTTCCAAAAATATGACACTGTCTTATTTTCTTTTGACTTCTGGAAAAAGGACTAGGGTTACTTTTGGGGTAGGGGTTGATTTGGGCAAAAACGTACCAGCATTGCGGCTATATTACAGCATGTGGCCTATACCCTATACACTGGGGTAAATACATACATTATATATTTATAAATAGAAAAAAAGCTGCACAGCACTCAAGATATAGTGTGAACTGGTGCAAGCCACGATGCTGGAACTTAGAAGTGGGATAGGGAGGACAAGGAGGACAGGGATGTCAGCGGTAGGACTCATCAGATCTGGGGTCACCATGGAGTGGTTGGTGAGCAAACAGATATTGGCCAATATATGTACCAAGAACCCGAGTAAATAAAAAGATAAGAATATTGAGTTTTTTTAAAAAAGTTTTTACAATTTTTCTTCATATATAAACCGCTTATTAGCATGTGTACATTTTTGGTTGTAACTGAGTGCTGCAGTGAAATTTTTTCTGGTTGTTTGTTCCAGCATCGCGGCTTGCACCAGTTCACACTATATCTTGAGTGCTGTGCAGCTTTTTTTCTGTTTATGTCTAATATGTAGAGTTGCTGGCTCCACAGCTACACTTAGCACCCTCATCACCCCAGGTGGTCTGGATTGAGATGGTGTCCACCCACTTAGAAGTGGGATATGGAGGACAAGGAGGACAGGGATGTCAGCGTAGGACTCATCAGATCTGGGGTCACCGTGGAGTGGTTGATGAGCAAACAGATATTGGCCAATATATGTACCAAGAACCCCAGTAAATAAAAAGATAAGAATATTGCGTTTTTTGAAAAAAACATAATTTTTTAATTTTTGCCTCATATATAAAACGCTTATTAGCATGTATACATTTTTGGTAGTAAATGAGTGCTGCAGTGACATTTTATTCTGGCTTATAATATATATAATATATATATATATATATGAAAAGAAAAAGAAAAAAAAGAAGAAAAAAAAAGAGAAAAAAAAGAAAAAAAAAGAGAAAAAAAAGAGAAAAAAAAGAAAAAGAGAAAAAAAGAGAAAAAAAGAGAAAAAAAGAGAAAAAAAAAGAGAAAAAAAAGAGAAAAAAAGAGAAAAAAAGAGAAAAAAAAGAGAAAAAAAAGAGAAAAAAAGAGAAAAAAAAAGAGAAAAAAGAGAAAAAAAAAAAAATTTTTCTCAAAAAAAAAAAAAAAAATTTTAAATTTAAAAAACGTAAATTAGAATTAAATTTTGAGTTTTTTGAAAAAAAACGTAGTTTTTAAATTTTTCTCATATATATATATAGCTTGTCAGCATATGTACATCATTGGTAGCAGCTGAGTGCTGCAAGGTCTCTTTCTAGTATATATATATATATATATATATAGTCCCACATCCTTTTGGTATATATGGTCCCCCATCCTTGTGGTATATATGATCTTCCTGATATATCTGGCCCCCATCCTGAACATGCACCCCTGGTTTATGATCCCCCATCCTGCACATGGCCCCCCTGGTTTATGGTCCCCCTTCTTGCAGATGGCCCCCATTGTTTATGCTCCCCCATTCTGCACATGGTCCCCCTGGTTTATGATCCCCCAGCATGTATATGGCCTCCCCTGGTTTATGATCCCCCATCCTGCACATTGTCCCCCGTGGTTTATGATTTTCCATCCTTTATATTGCCCCCCCCTGGTTTATGATCCCCCATCCTGTATATGGCCCTTTATCATGTTATATAGCCCCCCTGATGGTGCACACACAACAATAATAAACGGTGTTAACTTACCCTCCGTTACTCCCTTCCAGCAGTGCGGCATCCTCCAGTCTTCCTGTATGACATCACTATGCTGTGCCAGTCACAGACAGGAAGACACCGCTGAGCTGGGAGCAGGGAGTTATAGAGGGTAAGATAACAGCGTATATTATTTTAGTGTGCGCGCCAGCAAGGGGGGCACATAGAGTGACGGGGGGACCATATCCGGGATGGGGGGGTGAGTACACTTATGCACATGTAACTATGTACTGGGCATCGGTGCTACATCAACCGGTCCACCGTGCTGCATGACCATTTTTCCAAAAGACTATGTTCCACTCGCCGCGTCACTGGTACACCCAGGCGGGCTTCAGAGCATGCGCAGATGGCATGCTGAAGCCGGCCTGGGCGCATCATAGACTCAGCGACGCAGCGGGCGGAGTGACGCGGGGCCCGCAGCACGTGACCCGCTCATTGCAAGGACGCGATGGGCGGGTAATTTAAATCCTGGAAAGAAGATGGACAGCAGCGAGGCAGGTGCGAGCGCGGTGAGGAGACCCGCCTATCGGTCAAAGACCCTGGAGGAACGCCCATCAGTAAAGGATTTGGTAAGTATAAAAAGTGATTTATTGTGCATCTAGTTAGGTAGATTTAGACAGTCAGGGATGGTTAGAATAGTAATTTTAGGCTCCAGGGACAGATATTTATAGGTTAGATAGGGATTTTTAGGTGGTTGGTTCCCTTTAATTTTATTTTTCCCCTTCCCAAGTTTAGTGCCGGTTGCGATTCTGCCTGCTGGATTACCTTGACAGCAGCCTTTGGGCTACACGTCAAAGTCAATAATGGACTATGCACATAAGGTACTCTGCACCATTGGAGTCTGCTAATCCCTGTTGGACTTTCCTTATATATACTGTATATATTCTTGTATGTGTGTTTGAGACTTATTATAGCCTGTGCTATAGTAAAGTGTTTTGTACTTCACTCCTTGTGTGCTGTTAGACTATTTCTGTACAGAGGTGCTTGTATACTGCACTACGGAGACTGGCAACAAGCTGCAGGCTTCTGGCCTGACAGTCTGAGGTATGGAAATGCAAAACACCACACTCACTCCTGTAAAAGATGGCTGGCCAAGTGCAGTCCTCAAAGGCCGAAAACTGCATGTTTTTAGGGTTTCCTTAGTATTGCACAAGGTGCTGGAATCATCACCTCTGCAGGTGATGAAAGTAGTACCTGTTCAATGCCAAAGAAATCCTGAAAACCGGCACTGTATTCAGAGCTTGAGTATTGTAGTTGGCCACCCCTGCCTTAGAAGTCTCTGTGGAAGTAGGCAGTGGGGGGGAAGAGGAATCCTTAAGCCCTTTCGTCACAACTGCGGCTCTCCCTTAGGTCCAGTGCCACAGTGTGTTCTTAGATATTTTTTATGAAGCAGATTTTGAGAATGTGCATCAAAATTTGCTTGTTTATCCTAAGACCAGCAAAGTCTATTACAGGTCAAAAGTGCTGTACCCACGTTTTTTTTCCTTGCACATGTGGTTTAAATTTTTTTTCCTGCCCCAAAATCTGCAAGGAAAAAAAACACATTAGCACGGCACTTCTGAATGCTCATAGATTTTGCTGGCTTCAAGATAGACATGCAAATTTTGTTGCTGATACTCAAACTCTTCAAAAGAATCATCAAGCAACATATCGTGGGCCTTACAACAAAATTATGGGGTCATGTTCACAGAAAGCATCCCCATATGCTGTGAGAGCAGGCATGCAGGCACTGGTGAGATTGTGATAAGTGGTGCCATCACAAACTTTACTGTAGTTCAGATTCGAGGGGTCACACAGGGGCTGTCGCGCAAGTTTGAACTGCGTTGCACTCCTTGATGTCATCGCTCCTCACACACGCTGTCTCATAATACTGATATATATTTGCTGTTTCACGCGATATAGTGGCTCCCATGATGCAGCTAGTGTTACGAGTGCTGACAGCACTGAGGTTTTTTCAAGTCACACAGCAGGATTCTCTGCTGCTTGATATCTGCTGTGTAACCTGAGACCAGCTCAGGGAAGTCATAAAGATGTCTGAGGTTTATGAGCGGGCCTGAAAGCATGGTGACAGCGGTACTAAAGCTTGCTAAGTAAAATTGTAGGAAGATAATGTCTATACATCAATGTAAAATGGTTTGAGACACATTTAGCAGCTTTTGTACCTCTTTGATGGTGTTTTCTAGGCTCTTGATTTTACCTCCCATTGTTTTAAATTGGTATGGGAAGTTCGGCGAACTGTTCGCCCATCTACTCACCGAACTGATGCCCATTTGGCAAACCAAACTGAATCCGAACTTCAAAAGGTTTGCTCATCTCTAGTCAGAGTATCATTGGACTCCATTTTTTTCCTGGCACTTTCTCTGTGGATGTTCCAGGATGGCAGCCAATCAGGGTGCAGAAAACATCCACAAGTTAACTAGTCTGTGATTAATTTACATAAATGTAGGTTTATAACTGCTTTTTGTCAACTTTAACATAACACTGTTAGCTAAGACAGGAATGCTTAGGTAAGGACTACGAAGCTGCAGGTACAGATAGCGATAGCTTGGGGGGCATAAATGATCTGACAGGTTGTCAAGTGCTCTGTCACGTGTAATGAATGCAGAGTACAGGACTGTTCTGGACTGAGTAATTGTGCTCTGCATCTGGTTCAGGACTTTCTTAAGGCCCAGTCACACACGTCAATGTCGCCAGTGATCTGATCGCTGGCAACATTGACAGCTGATCGCTGGTGAGCTGTCACACAGGCAGACTCACCAGCGATCAGTGGACCAGCGACATCGTGGAAATGATTTAAATATTGTTTCCACGATGTCTTGCTCCCACTGCCAGGCTGCGGTAAGCGGAGCAGACTGATCTCCAAAGTAAACTGCGGGTATCTAAGCAGCACGCGCTGCCTAGATACCCGCAGTTTACCATGGATACCAGCACCCAGCACTTGCAGAGAGGCGCTGGGAGCTGGCTGATCGCGCATCTCCAGGTGTCACACACAGTGACCATCGCCAGGTTTTCGGACCTGTCAGAAAAATTAGACTTTCAATCCCAGGCCTCCCTGGGTGATTAAATGTGTTTATAGACTTTGCTTTATTATCCCCTGGTTGGACTGGCCATTGACTTTCCTTTTTACATCTCCTAATGTCAACTGAGCTTTAAAGTCTGCACTGCTGATTGCATTTTCCTGTGAGGTTTGTCAAGAGACTTCCATTAAGGCTAAGTTCATATCACGATTTTGTGCCTGTCCGTGGGATCCGTGTTGAAAGGAGGATCCCACGGACAGGCACGGATCCCTGCACTCGGATGGCAAATACCATCCGATCCGAGTCTGTGCAGGATCTGTGTGGATCCTCTTCTCTCTGTCTGTCCCTGCTTCTTCTCTCTGTCCCTGCCTGTCCCTCCTCTATCTCTGCTCTATCTATTTATTATGCTTTCCCCTGTCCTCCCCCCTCGTCCTCCCCCCTGTGCTCTCCCCTCCGGAATGTAAATAAAATAAAAAAATCCTCTCAGAGCATACATTACATTCCGGCGACTGCAGGGCTGTGACAGTGTCTTCTGCAGGGCAAAGGACCTCTCCTGATGTCAGAGCCGGTCACCTGACACATCAGGTGTCCGGCTCTGACATCAGGAGAGGTCCTGTGCACAGTAGAAGACACTGTCACAGCCCTGCAGTCGCCGGAATGTAATGTATGCTCTGAGAGGATTTTTTTATTTTATTTACATTCCGGAGGGGACAGCACAGGGGGGTGGACGAGGGGGGAGGACAGGGGAAAGCATAATAAATAGATAGAGCAGAGATAGAGGAGGGACAGGCAGGGACAGAGAGAAGAAGCAGGGACAGACAGGGAAAGAAAGGGTTAATTATATGTACTGAGCACTGCCTCTGGGCATGCTCACTACATACAACACGGAGCTGACATCAGATCCGAGCTCAGCTCGGATCCGATGTCCATAGGCTCCTATGCTATCGGGGCTCGGATCAGCTCTGATCCGAGGCTGTCCGATTTCATTCTCGGACACAAAAACGCAGCAGCCTGCGTTTTTGTGTCCATGATGAAATCTGACAGGAATGGACAGGATCGGATGGTGCCAAACTCGGATGTCAAAAGGCACACATCCGATCCGATCCGAGCCCCATAGGAACACATTGGAGCCGATTTTGGATCCGAGTGTATCCGCTTTGAAAGGGATACACTCGAAAGCTCCAAAATCGTGATGTGAACCCAGCCTAAGGCTTCATTTAATGTCATCACATTGTGTTTAAGGACTTTGAGTTTTCCTCTGCACTTGTTTATCACCATGTGTTAAATATAGACTTATTCACCAATAAACTATGTTCAGTTGTGTCTTTGCTCTGTGCAAAAAAGATTTCAGAGTGATCCATTATAATTATTACACTATTAGTTAGCAAGCTTCAGTGCCACTGTCAAACTCAGCATGCTCGTGGACCTGCTCATGAACCTCAGACGTCCTCATCAAGACTTTTTAGAGGTTGTGTTAAGTTACACAGCTGACACAACACAGCAGGGAATGCCGCTGTGGGCCCGCCATTTAGTTTGATGCTTTTTTAAGTAGATTTTGAGAATCTGCATGTCTATCCTGAAGCCCACAAAGTCAATGAGAGTTCAGAAATGCTGTAGCAATGTGTTTTTTTTTTATCTTACAGATTTTATGCAGATTTGGGGGCAGCAAAAAGAAATCTGAACCACATGTGCAAGGAAACAGAAAATAGCTCTTCTGACCTGTCCTAGACTTTGCTGGCCTCAAGATAGATTCTCAATCTTTGTAAAAAAAATCAAACAATGCACCGTGGGCACAGGGCCTAAGAGAGTCCGGGTAGAGACGCAGTTGTGGTGAAAGGGCTCAAGGATTCCGCTTGTCGCCTGGCAATTTCCACAGAGACTTCTAGGACAGGGGTGGCCAACTACAGTCTTCAAGGTCTGAAAACAGTGCAAGTCTTCAGGATTTCCTTAACATTGTACAGGTACTACTTTCATCACCTGCAGAGGTGATGGATGATTCCAGCATCTTCTGCAATATTAGGGAAATCATGAAAACATGCACTCTTTGCAGCCCTTGAGAACTGCACTTGGTCAGCCCTGTTCTACTGGGGTGGTTGTAGTGTCCTGCAATTCCATACCTTAGGGTACCTTTACACGTCGCAACGTTGTATGCAATTTCACTACCAGAGATGTAGCTGAGCTAAAGAAGAAAGCCTGATTGGACTACGTCGGACAGAAGAGGATTTTTAATAAAGATGGAGTCTAAGTGTATTTTTGGTTTTATTTCTAATAAAATATTTTTTCTGTGTGTCGTGTTTTTTTACAAAATTCACTAGAAATTCATGGCGGTCATGTCTAATACTGGCGTGACCCCATGAATTTCGGGTTTAGGGCAGTTATAGCACAAAGCTGGCCCTAACCCCTCTATTACCCAGTGAGCCATCGCACCAGGACCCTGAATGAGTTGGATACAGCGCCAGAGGATGGCGCTTCAATGAACGCTCCATCTTCTGGGGCGGCTGTGGGCTGCAATTCGCAGCGGGGGGGGGGGAAACAGAAAGCTTGGGCCTCCCTGCGCTGCGAATTCCAGCCCCCAGTTGCCTACCCGTACCTGGCTGGACATAGAAATAGCGCAAAGCCCCACACATTTTTTTTTTTTATTATTTCATGAACTTCATGAAATAATTAAAAAAAGGGCTTCCTGCTATTTCTGTTTCCAGGCAGGCACAAATAGGCACTTGGGGGTTGGGGCAGCCTGTACCTGCCTGCTGTACCCGGCTGGACACAAAAATATGGCGAACCCACGTCAAAATTTTGTGAGCAGGGAGGGGGCATCAGGGAGCGGGAAGCGTGGCACAGACCACGAAAGCCGGCGGTGAAGTCCTCTTCTCACACCTGCTTCCCGCCTGTGTCTTTCGCTCCCTGCTTCTGGTGCTGCGCTCCCCCCTCCCTGGAGGTGCTCCCCCCGCCCAGTACTAATGTTAAAACACTTATTACATTAATTTTCAACGTAATGTTTGACGTGTTCAATGAACATTCGACGAACACACGTCAAATTTGACGAATCGAATCGAATTAGAACACTGGGGTGGTGGCTCATCTCTATTTATGTAAATTAAATCATGTTATAATTATTATTATTATGACATTATACAGTGATTGCACATTTTCAAGAAGCAATAGCCATACTATGGGGTGGATGTGAAGCATATAATGGCCACATGCTACTTTTATATGAATTGCTATCACATAAGTGTAGAACAGATGGCCTCGCATGCTGCTGACCTTCTGCAATAATAAAAGGCTTGCTCTCCAAAAAATAATAATAATAAAAAATTCCATTAAAAATATATATCTCTCTTGGATGGATGTTTTAAGGACATTGTAAGCTTTCTGGACTTCACAGCTGCTTCCACATCTGGCACTGTTTTCAAAATTCAGACACTGCAGGTGCCAAAACACCTGCAAACTCCAGGAAACTTAAAAAAATGTAAAAAAATCCCCAAAATTCTACAGTTTAACACAAGCCGGTAGACCCAATGGCTGGGGACATGCCTAACCGTAGGCTAGATGTATTTCTCAGCCAAAAGTTCTTCCGGTGAGCATTTTGGCCCCAAATAAACAGGTAAAGTTTAGGGCCATTTTATTTTTCAAACTTTTTCCTGAAACAAAGCAGTGTTTACCGACTTTTGGAGAAAGTGTTCAGGTTTCCGATCACCAAACCGAATAAGCCATGTTCTAGCTGAATTTGAAATTGCCTAAGGGTACCTTTACACGCCGCAACCACGGTGAGAAATCTGACAATCTGTAGCCCCGTCACCATCGCCATGAAATTGCCTTGAAATTGTGGCGTGTAATTGTGGAAGCTGGCGGCGATCAAAAAGGTTGTGCCTGGTTCCGGTTTCACTGCACTGCTCCAAAATCAGAGGCAACCATGAAGGGGAAATTCCCTGCTTTTGGCATGTGAAGGGGCGATAGGGATGGAATCAGTGTCGCCTACTGATTTCCCGGAGGCGTGCCACAGTGTGCTGGATGCCACGCCCCGTCCGCGATGATTGGTGGTGGCTACTGTGTTTCCATTGGCTGTCCCTTCACAGGGCGCCATATTTGAACAGCTGTCCATTCACACTACACAATGGCAATGGCGTCATGTATTAGCCAGCCTTCCTGCGCAGGCTGGCCAATCATAACGCTGTTGCGTTGTCTAATCAGTGTGTTTGGGGCGCAGTGTAAAACACTTTGGCACGCCTATGTTCTCGCCGCGCTGAACAGGTACACCCACATTCCTTTGGGGATTGCAGCGTATGAAGCGGCGTCGGGAGTCTACCGGATGTTTCCCACTGTTGGTGTGGTAACTTCCGGGACGACACATCGCCTTAGGTTGAGGGCGAAATTGTGGTGTGTAAAAGTGCCTTCGGCGTCCAGAGGCAACCATGAAAAATGTGCACGCGCATGTTAGGTTGCCTCCTATCGCCGCCAAAAGTTGCGGCGTCTAAAGGTACCCTCAAGGTACCTTTACACACGGCAACTTTTCTAGGAATTTCACTGGCAATTTACTGGTTGCAGTGAAATCATGGAGACATTGTTCAATTTGTACACAACAACAAGATAGAACAATGTGTCCATGATTTCACTGCAACCAGTAAGTTGCCTGTGAAATTCCTACAAAAGTTGCCGCGTGAAAAGGTACCATAACATGTTTGGAAAAAGTTCACTCATCTCTAATCTCCAGTAAAGACTAGGAATGTGCAACCCGAACAGTGAACGTCAGGGTCCGTACCGAACACCTAGTGTTCCCTGAGAAGTCAATGTTACTGTTTGTGTTCAGCTGGGGGCTGTAAAAATAAACAAAACAGTGATTAAACATCAGTGTCATGGTTAACGGGATCGGCGTGCTTGTACTTCTGGGCCACTCATTAACTTTCAGATTTGTTCACTGCAGATGCCAGAAAGTATGGGCTGCTTCCAGTTTACTTCACTTACTACAACATCCATTCAAAGGAAATATGAAAAAGATGAGACTCTTAGCTTATAAAAATGACCATATCAATAACTGCCCAGTAGTCACATTGAGGCGTGTCTCTTTTACTGGGTCCTAATCTAGTTTTTCATATTTCCTTAGCTAAATTGCTGTTCTATATTCAAGATAGCATGTCTTAGGGTACCTTCACACACAGAGATATATTGCATGCAACTCACTGGTTGCAGTGAAATCATGGACCCATTGTTCTGTTTTGTGGCTGTGTGCAAATGTAATAATGTGTCCATGATTTCACTGCAACCAGTGAATTGCATGCAATATATCATTGTGTGTGATGGTACCCTTAGTGTTTGAGTGCCGCTGTCTTTTTGTTTACAATGTGCCATTTTCAGTGTTGCACCTATATACATTCCATGATGGAGTTTTTTCTTGTTTTGAAAAATAAGAGTTATGGCTTTTGGAAGAAAGGAAGGAATAAACTAAAGAAAAAAAAAGGAAAATCGCCAGCCAGTGAAAGGGTTAAAATTGTGCCCTTGCTGTGCACTTGTAATGGATATGTCTGACAATTCAAAGCTGCTCCAGTACACAATCATGCTACAGATATTGCCTAAAGGAGGAAGCAAAAGAGTATACAGGACAACACAGGATCACAGCTGATTCTTTCTGTGAGGTAAAACATGTTTTTAAACAAACAGGGAAATGTTTTACCTCATCAAAAGCAGCATCTGCGATCTCATGTTGCAATGATTGCAAGATATACATATTGCAACTTAAAGTGTTATGGTGGGTTTACACGCCGCGATATCGTTTCGATATCGCAACTCAATGGCGCGGGAGCGCGCAATTAGTGCACGTTCCTCCCGCATCGCATTGAATGTTTACACGCTGCGATATCGGAATACAACGTCCGTGCGATGTCTCCGCCTCCCAACCCAGGATCGCATAGTTAACATGGGAGTGAATGGGTGACGTATCAAATCGCATCGTAATTGGGCGTTTACACAGCACGATCGGCTCCAATCTCCCTTCAATATCGGGGCATTGAATAGCACGCTCATTCGATCCCCGATATCGCATTGACATCGTTCCTGCATCGTATTGGACGTTCACACCATACAACGCAGGAACGATATCGGGTCCAACGATCGAACCACGTGACTTTTCATTGAAATTGTACTGCGATATCGCGACGTGTAAAACCCGCCATTAGTTTTTATCCCCTCTGGCAAATTGCTTATAAAAGAAATTCTGCACAATTGTAACTACATGAGTCAATTGAAGCAATTCAAGATAAGTAATATAATGTTCACTTGAAGACAAACCTAATGTCTTGATAATCTTCATTCTAAGTGGTTAATAGCATTGAAATATAACTGAAAAACAATGAGGTGTATTTTAAGTACAGATTGAAAGCCTCTTTCAGACATCTGTAATTTTTCTGGTACGTAAAACAGGGACCATTGTTCATTAACCCCTTCACCCCCAGGTGATTTTCAAGTTTTTTGTTTTAGTTTTTCCCTCTCCTTCTTCTAAGAGCTATAGCTTTTTAATTTTTCCATCAATATAGACATATAAGAGCTTGCTTTTTGCTGGACCATGTATACTTTTGAATGACATCATTCATTTTACCATATAGTGTACTGGAAACCGAGAAAAAAAAATTCCAAGTGCGGTTAAATTACACAATTGTTTTTTTGTTTTTTTTTTATTTATCATGCTCACTATGCAGTAAAACTGATATGTCAATATGATTACTCAGGTCGGTATGAGTTCATAGATACCAAATATATATAATTTCAATTTTATCTAAGTGGTTAAAAAAGTGCAGATCAGCACTATTATTCGAAGTCAACCAGGGGTACTCCCACTCTGAACAAAAAATATGGAGAGCGAATTCTTTCCTCTTCCGCTACCCGCAATATAAAGCTGCAATTCAAAAAACGATAGACCTATACTTTAAAGAAAATAATACGGGTGACATTTCACTACCTACACTTTGGACTGCTCACAAAGCAGTAATCAGAGGCCATCTGATTCAATTTAATTCTAAAATGAAGCGTGATAACATTTCAAATACAGAAAAAATAATTAAGCAAATTAGAAGTTTAGAAGCATACGCCCACGGACGAAACACACACAGAAATTCTTAAACTTAGAGTCCAGTTAAAACATTTATTAACGGCAGAGTATGATAAATACATTGGTATTATGAAATCCAACTTTTATAACTCTATGGATAAACCTACTAAATTGTTTGCTAACAAAATTAAAGCCCACAGGACTAAAACTAAAATCTTACAAATAAAAGATAAACACAACAAAACTTACAAAAATCCCAAAGATATTTCTAGTGTTTTTGCTAACTTTTATAAAAACCTCTACAATTTGAGAGATGATTCGGCTGAAACTTTGCCCACACAATCTAATATAGACAAATTTTTAGATTCTATTAAACTCCCCTCCTTATCTAAAAAAGATCTAGATTTTCTTAACTCCCCATTTACAGAAGTAGAGATTAAAGAGACAATAGATTCCTTGAAAAAGAATAAATCCCCAGGCCCAGATGGCCTCCAAAATGAATATTATATAAATTTCTAAAACTCCCTCACTCCCTTTCTCACTAAACTCATAAACTATACTCTTACGGAAAAAAGGGCATTACCAGTAGAAATGCAAGAAGCTGTAATTACAGTTATTTATAAGAACAAAGGAGATCCAGACTATGTAATTTATTATCGCCCTATTTCATTACTAAATTCAGACTTAAAAATTATTGCCAAAGCTCTCAACTCAAGACTCCAAAGGATATCTCCGGGACTTCTACAGAGAGATCAAGTGGGATTTGTTCCTGGGAGGGGAACCTCTGACGCCACAAGACGTGCCATCAATCTTTTACACCACTCAGAGAGGACTGGAGTTCCGGCCCTAATGATCGCTGTTGACGCAGAAAAAGCGTTCGACAGAGTTCATTGGGGATATCTTTTTCAAACACTAGAGAAATTTGGTTTTAAGGGTAACTTCTTGAATGCGATTTCTTCACTCTACTCATGTTCCTCAGCAAAAATAATGACTAATAATGTTTTGTCTGACAAAATAACTCTTACAAATGGCACGAGGCAGGGATGTCCCCTTTCACCCACCTTGTTTGATCTTTATATAGAACCACTGGCAGAAAAAATAAGAACCAATTTATTAATAAAAGGTATCCCCTTGCGCCAAAAAGATTACAAAATTTCTTTGTTTGCTGATGATGTTCTCATAACAATCACAGATCCAATTAATTCACTAAACAATTTACTAAACACTATCAACCAATTCTCTGCAGTTTCCTACTACAAAATCAATCTATCTAAAACGCAAATTCTTCACCTAAATCTTGACCCTGGAACATTAGAGACCCTTAAAAGAAACTTTTCAATGTCCTGGGAAACTAATCATATTAACTACCTTGGAATCAAGCTCACCAAACAACTATTGTCAATTATTGAAGCAAATTTAAATGATATTTACAAAACTCTGCAAAAAGATATGCTTTATTTAGCAAAACAGGAGGTCTCCTGGTTAGGCAGGATAGCTGCATATAAAATGTGCCTCCTACCAAAACTTCTCTA
>JARQOC010000003.1:561239635-561264336 GCA_033576535.1 Allobates femoralis
TACCTGAGTGTTTATCAGCAGCTTCATAACAATATTTAGACTGATAATCCAATTTTGCATGCCAGTAGTTGACGCAGAATAGTTCTCCATCAGCCTGTGTCTATATGCCAGGAATTGATGATGAATGAGCCAAATCTCTTGTTTGTCAGGAGAAATGTTTTTAAGGCATGTCTAAAAATACTTATCGCCAGCACATCACCCTATGCAAAAAGTTGGTGTATTGCGAGTAACATTACTATTACCATCATTCTGTACTCATCAGTTTCATCAGGCTATGTAAATAGACCAGTAAATGTCAACTGATCGGATCGATTGACCAATGTGAATGCTTCATAAGAGAGAGCAGAGAACGAAGAGATGATCAATTTTCACTGCTAGATCATCCTTAAAATATCTAAACACTCTTGCCCCGCAGACCCTGCAGACCCGCCGGCTCTGGAGCGGTCTTCCCCGTGAGTTGTCTGTCTGTTTGGAGCTCATTAATATAAATGGTGGCTTCGTTTAAACGGCTCAACTCACACTTGACCTAAATAGAGGGCATAGTGTTATTCGGTCCATGCTGCAGTCCGTGCGGTTTCTCCCCTCCCCATCTCCGGACTCCCAATACAACCCGCCGTCCCCCACCCCCCCCTCCCTTTTTCCTTTCTCCTTTCTCCTCTCTCTCTTTTTCTTCTATTTTTATTTCCCCCCCTATGACATTTATTCTTCTTATTATTAGTGCTTTAGGTGCTTTAGATGTCTAGTGTCTATTGGATCCCCCGGTTCTGTTTCCGGCAAGGATCAGACATTGTTATGTTATGTTTGTTTTTCACTTTTTGCAAAAACCTCAATAAAAATTTAATGTTTAAAAAAAAAAAATATCTAAACACTCCTAAATTCCTATGAAAGTAAATATACGACAAGTTGTGAGCTTTAAAAAATTCTGTATACAATATCGCTAATTTATGTATAATATACATTTTGAATATGAAATTTTAGTCTACATTTTTCTATTGTCTTCCAAACTGAGTCTTGACTTAACCATCCTGTTCCTAAGCTCTATCAATGTACGTACAGTACAGACCAAACGTTTTGACACACCTTCTCATTCAGAGTTTTCTGTATTTTCATGACAATGAAAATTGTAGATTCACACTGAAGGCATCAAAAGTATGAATTAACACATGTGGAATTATATACTTAACAAAAAAGTATGAAACAACTGAAAATATGTCTAATATTCTAGGTTCTTCAAAGTAGCCACCTTTTGCTTTGATTACTGCTTTGCACACTCTTGGCATTCTCTTGATGAGCTTCAAGAGGTAGTCACCGGAAATGTTTTTCACTTCACAGGTGTGCCCTGTCAGGTTTAATATGTGGGATTTCTTGCCTTATAAATGGGATTGGGACCATCAGTTGTGTTGTGCAGACATCTGGTGGAGACACAACTGATAGTCCTAATGAATAGACTGTTAGCTGCTTTTTTCTTGCCATAATGAAAATTCTAAGTAAAGAAAAACGAGTGGTCATCATTACTTTGAGAAATGAAGGTCAGTCAGTCTGAAAAATTGGGAAAACTTTGAAAGTGTTCCCAAGTGCAGTTGCACAAACCATCAAGTGCTACAAAGAAACTGGCTCATATGAGGACCGCCCCAGGAAAGGAAGACAGAGTCACCTCTGCTGCGGAGGATAAGTTCATCTGAGTCGCCAGCCTCAGAAATCGCAGGTTAATAGCAGCTCAGATTAGAGACCAGGTCAATGCCCCACAGAGTTCTAGAAGCAGACACATCTCTACAACAACTGTTAAGAGGAGACTTTGATCAGCAGGCCTTCATGGTAAAATAGCTGCTAGGAAACCACTGCAAAGGACAGGCAACAAGCAGAAGAGACTTGTTTGGGCTAAAGAACACAAGGAATGGACATTAGACCAGTGGAAATCTGTGCTTTGGTCTGATGAGCCCAAATTTGAGATCTTTGGTTCCAACCACCGTGTCTTTGTGCGACGCTGAAAAGATGAACGGATGGACTCTACATGCCTAGTTCCCACCGTGAAGCATGGAGGAGGAGGTGTGATGGTGTGCTACGCCAGATGACCTGGCCTCCATAGTCACCAGACCTGAACCCAATCGAGATGGTTTGGGGTGAGCTGGACTGCAGAGTGAAGGCAAAAGGGCCAACAAGTGCGAAACATCTCTGGGAACTCCTTCAAGACCATTTCCGGTGACTACCTCTTGAAGCTCATCAAGAGAATGCCAAGAATGTGCAAAGCAGTAATCAAAGCAAAAGGTGGCTACTTGGAAGAACCTAGAATATAAGACATATTTTCAGTTGTTTCACACTTTTTTGTTAAGTATATAATTCCACATGTGTTAATTCATAGTTTTGATGCCTTTAGTGTAAATCTACAATTTTCATAGTCAAGAAAATACAGAAAACTCTTTGAATGAGAAGATGTGTCCAAACTTTTGGTCTGTACTGTAAATCAGTTGACAAGCAAATGTCATTGATTACTGCATTGTCAAGGAAGTGAGGGATTACAGCCCCAAAGACCAAGCAGTGTTGGAGAATGCATACAGAGCCATATTGGTGTGGATAGTGTAATTATCTTGAGATGGTGCAACTCAATTCACAGGACCTAGTGCAGCTATATAAATAAAAATTATTATCATTATTTTATGACAGAAATTCCACTTCATTGCTGTCAAGGCATAACAGAAGCACATACCACTGAGAAGATACACCGAGATAATTAAGAGGAATGCTGTTCCTCTAAGATGGGGTTAGACGACCATATATCTTGGTCAAGGATCGCACCACAGTACATGGATTGGCCGCACCTCTCCTTATCCAAGTATAACAGCTTCATGTATTTCGGTGCAGCTCTTGCGCTCATGTCAGGGGAGCCGCCAGCCAGTCTGGGCATTTTGATGCACTTGTCATTCATGTTACATGGCCATCTGACCTCATCTTTAAAGGAAACCTGTCAGCAGGATTTTGCTATGTAATCTAAGGATGGCATATTGTAGGGGCTGACACATCAATATCGATTTCGTTGATGTGTCATACATTAGCCTATGTGCTGTTATTTCAATACAATCAGTGTACCAGCACTGGTTAGCAGCTTTCTGTCAATATACAATGTGCACAGAGAGCTGTGGAGTGGGCAGGGTTATCTTTCTGAGCTTTACTACAGCTACTTGCTATGTCTAAAACCTCTGTTTACTGGGTGAAGTAGTTATGACAGTGATGCATCTTTGTAACCTGTCTCTATTCCCTTACATTATGCTAGTCTCAGATGAGGTAGCAAAAACCTGCTTACATATACACTTTTAATAAAGGGATAACTGGTGTACGATATGCCAAATTAATTTAAGATTAGTCTTAATGAATCCATTCACTACTATGAAAATCATTAAAGTGGGTTGGGCACTTTAACCCTATTTTTACTGATGTGTTGGTGACATTATTTTGTGGCACTTACTAATAATAAGTATTAAGTCTTCCTCATACTTGTTAGTACCGCTTTCCTCAAAGCCTGCACAGCTCTCCTGTCCACAAAATGGCTGTTGCTAGAGGAGCATGTGACCAGACCAGTCTGTCGGCCTCCTGCAATTGAAAACCAATGTTAACTATGTAAAGTATTTTTCAGTTGGAGGAGAGTGATAGAGAGGTCTGTTCACGTGTCTTAATGGTTATTCTTTGGATAGAAGGACTGCGAGGAAACTTCATAATTACTGACTTTTTTTCGTTTTTTTTAAAGACCTAGTTACGACTGCATCATGTTACGGAAAAACTGAAGCAACTTATTGGAGGGTGTCATCCATTGTTTCTATGTGCAGCTGCTCATAAATGCTGTGTAAAGTTTTATTATAGTTGTTGTAAGGAGGCAGAATTAGACTTTGGACCTCACCAATTTCTCAATGCACGACTTCACTATTTTTAGCGCACAGCATTGTTACTGATGACATAGACTATATAACTTGACTCTATATCAATCACCTTTCAACAACTTCTTGCAGTTTGTATATGAATAAACAATATATAAAATGTTGTTATTGAGTAATTGAACATTATAAGTACATTCCATTGCTTAGCTAAAGTACCATGTAACAATCCAATGTGGCAGTCAGCACTGTAATCCATAGCTGCGGACATGGTTCTGCAGGCCTTATCACTGCACTTTGATATTATATAACATTTATAATATTTGTATGTATTTGTTTCAAATATATTAGCAAAGCATAGATGTGTATATCCACATCAAACCGCTCTGGCACAACTGATGCTATCTATTTCATATGTTGAGATCATACTGCAGTATCCAATTTCTTCACAAACATGAAATCCAAAAGCAGATCTAAAATATACCGTTGTTTATAATTCTATTTTTTTAACTATATTAGTAAAATATAATATATCCTGTACTGTTTACCGTATATACTCATGTATAAGCCGACCCCCCCTACTTTTGCCCCCAAAACATGGGAAAACTTATTGACTCGTGTATAAGCCGAGGGTGGACCCCAGCACAGGTATACAGCCACCAGCAGTGTGGTATACAGCAGCCTCCCCAGTGGTATATACAAGCCCCAGCAGTGTTACAGCAGCCTCCCCAGGGGTATATACAGCAGCAGCCCCAGTGGTGTATACAGCAGCAGCCCCAGTGGTGTATACAGCAGCAGCCCCAGTAGTGTATACAGCAGCAGCCCCAGTGGTGTATACAGCAGCAGCCCCAGTGGTATACAGGCGCCCCCCATGGGTATACAGGACCCCCCCTTGCTGCCGCAAACCTGTAAAGTAATAATCATTATACTTATCCCTGTCCTGTCGCCGCCGCCGCTCTCTGACACCGCGCGCTCCTCCGGCTTTATCCGGCTTCTTCCGGCTTCCTCCTCCGGCGCACAGACTATGACGTCATTGCCTGTGCCCACCGGAGGAGGAGGCCGGATGAAGCCGGAGGAGCGCGCAGTGTCAGAGCGGCGGTGGTGACAGGACAGGGATAAGTATAATGATTATTACTTTACAGGTTTGCGGCAGCAAGGGGGGCCCTGTATACCCATGGGGGGGCCTGTATACCGATGACTCGCGTATAAGCCGAGGGGGGACTTTTCAGCCCAATTTTTGGGCTGAAAAACTCGGCTTATACGCGAGTATATACGGTAAATAGAAATCTACAAATCGTGAAAAATGCCATTAGGGATTCTTGGCCTCCTAGTATGTTATTTAACCTGCTGAACTTAATTTTTGTAGTTAAGAGTTTATAATAGAAGTCCTTGCAGGTAAGGACATTTTGTGTGAGCTATATGTTTAGTCACAGCATTGATCCAGTATTGAACTCTTAGAGTTAGCACAAGTATCATGATCCTTCCACATACTCCTAAAAGTGGTAGACCTGCATCACTTCCAATAAACACACATACATCCGACTCCTCCACACCACCATGTACCCTCTTTCTGTGCCCATCTGGCAGACTGGAAATGTTCCATCTTAGTCTGTGCCCACAATCACATTGCTGTCATGGTGAGGCTTAGCATGGGGAAAACACTAGCCACGACAAATTAGTTATTTGCATTTTATTTTTTGCATTGAGATAAAGGTTATTTTGTATCAATTTATTTTACAGGAGAATTTACTGAACAATGTAACTGCTAAAGACTCCTTACTACAGATCCTTCAAGGTAAATAGACTTTTGTATTTTTTTGCCGTCTGTGTTTGTATGTTGTCTTGTATGATCCATACAGCTATGCTGCATTTAACAACTATAACATTGTGCTTTATCTTGGATGGGTATCAAAATATGGGGGAGCCCCACGCAGGATTGTTTCAATTATATTTAAATAGATTTAAAAAAACAACAAAAAAAAACATGTGGAGTTCTCCCAATATTGATACCCAGGTAAGATGAAGCAGACAATAGTGGGTAGGAATTCTCAGCCTTGGAAAACCCGTGGTTTTATTAGGCTCTCCCCAGGCTACAAATAGCAGCCCGCAGCCACCCCAAAATTGGCGTATCCATTAGATATGCCAAATCCTGGCGCTTTACATGGCTCATCCCAGTTGGCAGTTAGGGTAATATAAGAGGTTAACAACAGCTGTGATTTGTCACAGCTGACAAAAATCACTGGTTTAGTAATGGAGAGGTGTTTATAAGATGCGCCCGTCCCCCCCCTCTATTACTAATCGTATAAGTAAAAGGAAATAAACAAAAAACACTGAGAAAAATCCTTTATTTAAAAAATACACCCTCTTTCTCCAATTTATTAATCCACAAAACACCCCTGCAGGTCCAAATTAATCCACTGACACGCCGATCCTGGCACTGCTACATCTTGAGGTCGCAATGAATGGTCACATTTAAAAACACATGACCTCGGCCTTAGGAACACACTGACTGCCCCACAGCTGCAAGAGTGGTTATGTCAATGAGTTCACCTGGGGTCACTGCTGCTCAGTTCCCATGATACCCGAGCTGTGAACTCATTGAACTCAATTCCCTTGATCTGGCATTGAGTTCAATAGTACCAGAAAACCTGATTACATGAGTTCATGATAAACATGAGTTCTTTGACTTCAATGAGCAAATTCTGCACCAAATCTGCATCTCCTGGCTGTAAAAGGCATGAAAAATGCTGTGTGTTTTTGGTGAATTTTTAGTGCAGTTTTGTCACAAAATTGCATGCAAATTCTTATGCTAGCAAAGTCAATGAGCATTCTGAGGTTTTTTTTTTTCCCTTACATATTTGGGGCAGTAATTATTCAACAGCATGTCAATTCTTGCTGCCTTTTTGTAGCATATTTCCACCCCAAATGCATCAAAAACGCAATGCCTTTTTGGTGCGTTTTTCTGATAGCAGATATAGATTTTGTGCAGAAATTTCTGCAACCAAATACTGAATGTGCACACACACCCTAATTCAGTAATCCGGCATTATGTTCAATGAGAAAATTCTGTACCAAATCTGCATCTTCTGGCATAAAAATGCAATGTCGTGTTTTTATACAAAAGGAAGTGGAGGATTTGTCCATCTTAATTAAATGTAACCTTTAATATCTTCTTTTTAAAAAAAAAAAAAAAAGCATACAAACAAAATTTCATTTTGGGACATATAAAAGACTTTCATAAACATCACATTTATTATATGAGGTAATAGGTAAAAGTGATCAAGTAGTGCAGGTAAAAATAGGACTCCAAAAACCTGCCCTTTATGAGGGATACAGTTACTCAGAAAGACAGAATTAATGGGTGGTATCAGGGTATAATATACCTAGAATAAAGATCAAAGTCCAGCTGACTTAAATTTCACCTACTACCATATAAAACCAAATCACCTGTATACCACCTCTATAAAAGAGTGTACAGATGACAAGTGAAACTATATTAATTGTACAAATATCAAATCTTTATTTATTAAAATTCATGTTTAAAATTTATATTACTTCAGGTACCATAATAATAAAATAGGAAGATATATCACAATAATAAAATAATATATATCACTCAGGAGGACCACTAATACATCCTGCTACTCTCTTTACTTATTTGTAATATCCCTCCTACAGCACAAGGATACATCCAATGAATATTCCCATACTATTTCTAGCTATCCAGATGTTATATCCAGCATCTATTCATACAATGCTAAATAGTTCTATTACCTTGTGCTGTGGTGGATTAAGAGAGTGCTGCTCCGTAGTGGCCCCCTTCAAGCTGCCTACGTACGTTTCAAAGTAACTTCGTCTTCAGGGTTTACTGTCCTCTCCCCATACAGAATACATGCACAGCCAAGAGAGTGTGGGGCCGGGATATATAGCTATTTAGGGTGGTTTCACACTTGCATTTTTTTTTTTTTTGACTTGCGTTGTAATGTGTCCAAATGTGCAAGCATCCTGATCAGGTATGTGTCATCAATACTTAACATGGGACCAAAGGGACATGCATTGGTATCAGATTTATTTATTTATTTATTATTTTTTTATTTACCAAAGGGCAAAAATATAACAAGTCATTACAAATGTAGTACAGAAATGTAACAACATGGTACATTTAGTGAAAATTTCCATATAACTGATGGTGCAGTACGCTAACCCACTATTAATAAATCCAGCAGTTTTACCAACCCACTAAGGGTGTCATCATCGCACAATGTAGGTGTGTATGCATGTAATACTTTTGATTAACTGATTTTTATTGTACCACAAAATTTTAACTTCTCCCATTTTTATCTGTTCCTTCCCAACCGTGGTGGACCAAACCTTCCCTGCTTAACCAAAGGGCCTTAAGTTGTAGTCTTTAACCAGTCCATTTTCTAGCCAAGGCCGGCAGTTAGTTATTTGAGAATAATAAGTAGAAAAGAGAGATTAGAAAGAAAGAAGAGTGCTGGTATCCGTATTTTTGCTGATCCGTACCACTGCATTGTTTTGACCTTGTCCTTGACCGCACAATGTTGCGATATTGCGGCTCAATAAAAATCCAAAGTATCCAAATGCGGCACAATACATCAAAACACATGGTTTTCAATAAGGCTGCATCCGGCCCGGGATGGATGTGGCCAAGCCGGATCTGGATGTGACATTACGCATGCCCAGAGTAGCTCTTGCACCTTCTTGCAGAAGCATGTACCCCCGCCTCAGAAGGGCTTGTGCCCTGTCTTATTCTGAAAAAATATTAATAAAATTTACTGTGCACATGCTAATATGTGGGCATCTGGGAAGGGGCTGCAGGAGGGGTTTTATATCACTGCTTTATTACTGTCAATGTTTGAAGTCCTGTCGGCTTTTCCAGTAGAGCAGGACTGATCTACGCACAGAATTGTCAAATGCAGCGTTGAAGAGCCTATTCTGAAAGATCCACACAGAAATGTCAAATGTGGCGTAGGAGCGCGATCTATGTCACATTTGAAAGATCTGTGCGTAAAGAACTTTCAGAATATCCCTAGATCACACTTCTACGCTGCAACTGACAAATCTGTGCGTAGATAAGTTCACTCTGCCGGGATAAAATGACGGGACTTCAAACAGTGATAGTAATAAA
Source organism: Allobates femoralis (assembly GCA_033576535.1). NCBI lineage: Eukaryota > Metazoa > Chordata > Amphibia > Anura > Aromobatidae > Allobates > Allobates femoralis. The sequence continues at coordinate 561,248,648 of JARQOC010000003.1, forward strand.
GTAGTGGTATAAAACTCCTCCTGTAGCACCTCTCCAGGTGCCCACATATTATTAGCATGTCCACAGCAAATTTTATAAAATTTTCCCTCACCCTCTCCCCAGCCAGATCAGCCATTCGCCAGCTGCGGCGGCATGCATTTGCGGACACACGGCCAGATTAGGATGACCCCATTTTCATCCCTAGCCCCTCCGCTAGTGTGAAGCCAGCCTTATGGCAGCTGTTTGTTGTCCCTGTGTGTGCTGAACAACATAATTCCAAAATTGAAACTATATAAAACTTGGCTATAACTAGACTAGACTGATTCTATTTTACTTGGAAAATAAGCATGGAACTTTGGCACCTAGGTATTTTATACACCCTTTGATGGTTTACTTATTGTACTACCATTGTGTTGGAGGTTTGGGTTTTTTGATTAACTGTATCTGTATAAAGACTTTCTTTTTCCTGAAGAACATTTCTGTAAAGTACAGCCAATACCTTGAACTGCATCTCTGAATGATTTATTTTTTTATGGAGAAATAAACTGTTTATACATAAAATGAGAAACCTCAGCCCAAATATGTCATTGTAGTTGCCTAGACAGCCTGATTTATCTTAGGCAGTCTGAATGTTTCACAGCGGTGTTAGGAAAATAATTGTTGTAATGTTCATCTTTTGAAGTTTCTTCATTGTTTTATCAGTTTCGGTCCAGTTTAGTGGACCGAAAGGTTTTTACTTTTAGTCTCAACACAAGAAGAAACAGATGTCACTGTATTATTTGCCTGGCCACTAAAGGTCTACAATATGGCGCTGCTCATTATGTGGAGGAAGTACTCCCCTCTGCCCCCTCACACTGCTAACTAAAGTGCTTGGTACTTAAATCGAGCATGTCGGATGCTCTGATGGGAAGTACCGTATTTTTCAGATTATAAAACGCACTTTTGCTCCCCCAAATTTTGGGGGAAAGTGGGGTGTGTGTCTTATAATCCAAAAGTACGGATTATATACTGCAGGGGAGGGTGGGGGCAGCTCTGGAGTGTGCCCAGTGGCTGGGGCGGGCTGGTACAGGCTGCAGAAGGCAGCAGGAGGACACATGCTCCTGCTCATTAGCCTCCTGTAGTATGCATTGCACCCACTGTCCATCATCTCAGTGCTGAAACTACGCTGAGGTGATGGACTGGGGGAGCGGCGCATATTACATGTGCCTGCACCCCCCTCGTGATGGCACATGCCCTACCCCCCCTGTGCTGGATATGGCCCCCCCCCATGCTGCTGCTTATACTAAAATAAAAAACAATTTACTTACCCTCTCCAGCTCTGTGCTCTATGTCTCCCTGCTTGCCACTGTGCTGCATTTCCTGATTCTCTGTAAAGCTGGTCATGTGATCGGGTGCGCAGAGATGATGTCACTCTACTGTTTCGATCACATGACCGGCTTTACAGAGAATCAGGAAGCGCAATATAAGGGGGCCATATCCAGATTAAGAGGGCTAATTCTAGGATGAGGGGCTATATCCCAGGATGAGGGGGATATGAGGAGCATATACCCTATATGGTTTGTAAGATCGACACTGGCATTAATAAGACAGACCCCATTTAACATTAAAAATATTTTTTTTCTCTTTTCCTTCACCAAATTTTGGGAGTGCGTCTTATAATCAGGTGTGTCTTTATAAAGCGAAAATACAGTACTTATAAAGTATATAAGTTAAAAGTTTAAGGGAAGTCAATTAGTGACTGCATGCCCACATACAGCCAACCAAAAACAGTGTTTATGGAGGGGAGAGTGCATTTTTGTTTCTTTTCATTATTACACAGAGCATCTGACAATGTTGATTTTCCCACCAGAGAGCCAATCAGAGACTGTAAGCTTCTCTCACTGGTGTGACGGCTCCCATCATTCACTGTAGGAGCCAGCTCATTGTGTCAGATTTTTACGAACAATACATTCAAGCACCCGTGATATTCAGCTGAGTACTGTGCAGAACTGAGCACCCGCCAATGCTCGCTTGCGTATCGAGCAGTAGCGAGCACACTCTCTCATCTTTAGTGGAAAGTTCTACACCTACAAATGTGCATTTATTCATGATTTAGAAGAACAATGCTGTAGTCTCATGCAGGGGCGGGCTGGCCCGGGTTTCTGGGGGGCAACTGCCCTCCAGGCCGCCGGTTTAGTGGCAGTTCAGGGCCGCCCGGTACTGCTGGCAGCCGCCCTGAACAGTGAAATGATCTGAGAGCGGCCGGCTGTCAGCGCGGTGCGGCCGCAGTGGGACCGCTCCGGGCTTCAAATCGCAGCAAAGGCTGTGTCGTCATGGCAACCAGCGGGACGCCGGGCGCGGCGGGATCGAGTCACTGACTCCATGGGCGTACCCAGCGTGGGGCAGGTGCCCCCCCCAAGAGGCTGCTTTTCCCCCCCGCAGTTGCGCACCGGAACTGGCACCTACTGTGAGAGTGTGGCATGACAGTGTCAGCGGCAGCGGCACAGCCGCACAGCGCCACCCGTGTGTGACATGGGGCGGCGGGGAGGCAGGCCGGCAGCTGCAGCAGCCCCCAGCAGGCAGGGCGCCGGGTGGATCAGTGATCACATTGCCGGGTGCCCTCAGCATCAGCAGCCTCAGACAGTATCTGCCGACTGCAGATCAGCTCGGTAGGCACTGTCTGGCAGGCCTGCAGGGGGACTCAGAACAGTGATGTGAGTTGTGTGACATCACCACTGCACTGAGAGTGCCGAGTCCCATGTTGGAGTGGGGTCTATCTGGGGAGTGGGGACACTGCTGGCCTGGCCTGGTGGTGAGGGGGAGGCTGGAGCAAAGAGCTCTCAAGGCGAGCTACAAGTGAAGACAGAGAGTGAGTGAAGAGTCGACAAGAAGACAATGGCCCAAGGAAAGAAGGTGCAGTGTGCTGTGCAGAGTGACAGTGTGTGCAATGTGTGATGTGTAATGTGTGTGTGCAATGTGTGTATGTGCAATGTTGTGTGTGATGCAATGTGTGTATGTGCAATGTGTGTGTATGTGCAATGTGTGTGCATGTGTGTATGTGCAATGTGTGTGTGTATGTGCAATGTGTGTGTGCAATGGTGTATGTGCAATGTGTGTGTATGTGCAATGTGTGTGTGTGCAATGGTACAATGTGTGTATGTGCAATGGTACAATGTGTGTATGTGCATTGTGTGTGTGCAATGGTGCAATATGTGTATGTGCAATATGTGTATGTGCAATGTGTGTGTGCAATGTGTGTGTGCAATGTGTGTGGTGCAATGTGTGTGGTGTGCAATGGTGCAATATGTGTATGTGCAATGTGTGTGTGCAATGGTGCAATATGTGTATGTGCAATGTGTGTGTGTGCAATGTGTGTATGTGCAATGTGTGTGTGTGCAATGTGTGTGTGCAATGTGTGTGTGTGTGTGCAATGGTGCAATGTGTGTAGGTGCAATGTGTGTGTGCAATGGTGCAATGTGTGTGTGTGCAATGTGTGTGTGTGTGCAATGTGTGTGTGGTGCAATGTGTGTGTGCAATGGTGCAATGTGTGTGTGTGCAATGGTGCAATGTGTGCAATGGTGCAATGTGGGTGTGTGCAATGTGTGTGTGCGCAATGTGTGTGTGTGCAATGCTACACAGTGCAAGCTGCAGTGCCGGCCCCGGGAGCAGAAGAGCCTGTGCAGCTGCCCTGTGGACTGTGGGGGGCTGGAAGCAGAGACAGAGCAGCCGGAGGATCACAGTGAGTGTAAAATAAATGTAATGTAAATAAAGATAAAGTTGGCTGCACTGTGCTTGTGATGGGGGCCTCCAGCCTCTGTCCTCCTGCCCTCACCCCTCCAGCCTCTGTCCTCCTGCCCTCACCCCCCAGCCTCCGTCCTCCTGCCCTCACCCCTCCAGCCTCCGTCCTCCTGCCCTCACCCCTCCAGCCCTGCCCTCACCCCTCCAGCCTCCGTCCTCCTGCCCTCACCCCTCCAGCCTCCGTCCTCCTGCCCTCACCCCTCCAGCCTCCGTCCTCCTGCCCTCACCCCTCCAGCCTCGTCCTCCTGCCCTCACCCCTCCAGCCTCTGTCCTCCTGCGCTCACCCCTCCAGCCTCTGTCCTCCTGCGCTCACCCCTCCAGCCTCTGTCCTCCTGCGCTCACCCCTCCAGCCTCTGTCCTCCTGCGCTCACCCTCCAGCCTCTGTCCTCCTGCGCTCACCCCTCCAGCCTCTGTCCTCCTGCGCTCACCCCTCCAGCCTCTGTCCTCCTGCGCTCACCCCTCCAGCCTCTGTCCTCCTGCGCTCACCCCTCCAGCCTCTGTCCTCCTGCGCTCACCCCTCCAGCCTCTGTCCTCCTGCGCTCACCCCTCCAGCCTCTGTCCTCCTGCGCTCACCCCTCCAGCCTCTGTCCTCCTGCCTCACCCCACAGCCTTCGTCATCCTGCGCTACCCTCCAGCCTCCGTCCCTGCGCTCACCCCCCAGCCTTCATCCTGGTCTAACCGCCTGCCCACCATATACTGTGCTGCTAACCACTGAGCCATCATATACAGTGCTAACCACTGAGCCACCATATACAGTGCTAACCACTGAGCCACCGTATACAGTGCTAACCACTGAGCCACCCCATACAGTGCTAACCACTGAGCCACCATATACAGTGCTAACCACTGAGCCACCATATACAGTGCTAACCACTGAGCCACCATATACAGTGCTAACCACTGAGCCACCATATACAGTGCTAACCACTGAGCCACCATATACAGTGCTAACCACTGAGCCACCGTATACAGTGCTAACCACTGAGCCACCATATACAGTGCTGACCACTGAGCCACCGTATACAGTGCTAACCACTGAGCCACCGTATACAGTGCTAACCACTGAGCCACCGTATACAGCGCTAGCCACTGAGCCACCATATACAGTGCTAACCACTGAGCCACCATATACAGTGCTAACCACTGAGCCACCGAATACAGTGCTAACCACTGAGCCACCGTATACAGTGCTAACCACTGAGCCACCATATACAGTGCTAACCACTGAGCCACTATGCAGTGCTAACCACTGAGCCACTGTATACAGTGCTAACCACTGAGCCACCATATACAGTGCTAACCACTGAGTCACCGCATACAGTGCTAACCACTGAGCCACCGTACAGTGCTAACCACTGAGCCACCATATACAGTGCTAACCACTGAGCCACCATATACAGTGCTAACCACTGAGCCACCATATACAGTGCTAACCACTGAGCCACCATATACAGTGCTAACCACTGAGCCACCATACAGTGCGAACCACTGAGCCACCATATACAGTGCTAACCACTGAGCCACCGTATACAGTGCTAACCACTGAGCCACCCCATACAGTGCTAACCACTGAGCCACCATATACAGTGCTAACCACTGAGCCACCATATACAGTGCTAACCACTGAGCCACCATATACAGTGCTAACCACTGAGCCACCATATACAGTGCTAACCACTGAGCCACCATATACAGTGCTAACCACTGAGCCACCATATACTGTGCTAACCACTGAGCCACCGTACTGCGAGTGTATGCCCCTGCGAGTGTATGCCCCTGTGTGTGTATGCCTACCCCTGAAAATAAGACCGGGTGCAACGTTCGGAGCAAATATATTAATATATTAAATATATTAATCTCGCCCGGCCCCTGACGGCAGCCCGCCCATGTCATATACAGCCCCTGCCCCCATAGGGCAGTCATCCCCAGTGGCGCAATAAGTCTGATGGGCACAGGTGCGCATTGTAGGCCCCCCACCTTCCGCGTGCACGTTGGTCAGATGTATGGGCCCCGTGTAACATTCTAAATCCTATACTCACAAATTGACCCCTCTCCCCCTTCATTATGTATTAATGTCCCTTATCCTGCTGTATATGGTCCTCCTCCTGGAATATGGCCTTTATCGTGGTATATATGTCCCCCATCATGGTTTATATGGTCCTCCTCCTCAGCTACCATAGTCCTCCAATTATTATAATGCATCCCCACATTCCTCCATACATTACAATGTATTCCCATAGTCCTCTATGTATTATAATGCACCCCATAGTCCCCCATTCATAAGGTACCCCCATAGTCATCCAATTATCATAATGCAACCCCACTATCCTCTATATAGTATAATGTAGCCTCATATGCCTCCATACATTATAATGCACCTCCAATCCATACAGTATAATGCACTCCTATAGTTCTCCATATAGTAGAATTCACCCCCTAATTCTCCATATAGTATAATTCACCCATAGTCCTCTATACAGTATAATGCACCATCAATAGTCCTCCATGTAGTATAATGCACCCCCATAGTTCTCCATATAGCCCTCCATACAGTCTAATGCACCCTCACAGTCCTGTGTTTAGCATAGTACAGCCTTCCATATAGCACAGTACAGCCTCATAATTCTCCATACAGTATAATGCAGCCACAGTGAGCCACCCCCTTTTCCCCCCCATACTCCTCTGGCCAGCGTGTACTCCTTAAAAAAAATCTGTACTTACATCTCCTGGTTTCACTGCAGCTTCCCAAAATTGAAGATACAGGAGGAGGTGGTGACGCCGAGCGTTGCACAGTGGAACGCATAAAAGCAGGAAGTGACACCTAGTCCACACTAAGAGAAGGTAGTGCTTCCTGCTTTTTATGCGTTCCACTGTGCAATGCATGGCATCACCCCTGTGGTAAGAGGGAGCGCAGGGGGGCGGCAGTGGATAGCAGGAGGCTCAGTGAAACACACGGGACCCTTAGCGGCCCGTGTGCTGCTGCGCAGTGATGGTACAAGAAGCGGGCGCAACCTGAACGACCATGGCTTGCCCCCCCCCCTAGTTTTGATCCTGGGTACACCCATGACTGACTCACTGACTGAGTCAGTGCTAGCGGGGCAGGCGGCCGTGACGTCTGTCGGCGCGGCCGCAGCCGCACTCACCTCTGAGCAGAGCTCTCAGCTCTCTGCAGGCAGCGCCACCGCGGGACCAGGCTTCCGGGCAGCAGCGGGTGCGTTGTCATGGCACCCGGCTGGCCTGCAGGACGCCGGGATTGGATGGCCACTGCGCCACGCAGCCAGGCAGCCAAGCAAAGACAGGGAGGGAGGCAGGGTTCAGAGCGGTGTGTAGTGTGCGTGCTACGTCAGCACGCACTTAGTGAACCTTGTGTGAACCCACCCACCCGGTCCCTCAGAGCGGAGCGCAGACAGACAGAACGCTGCGGAGGGGAACGCCAGTGTGAAGGCAGCCTAAATGTAAGACTGGGTTCACATTTGCAGATGCCTCCACACCGTTCTGCGGAGGACATCTGCAAGGAGCCGGCAGCCCTATCTTTTATAATGGGACGCACGGTGTCTGTCTGCAGATGTTTGCAGACAGCCGTGCGCTCCCATTGCCCGCCATGAGTGATCTGTGCGCATGCGTAGGCATGCGCACAGATCACACACTCCCGTCCGCACCGAAAACCCGACCTGTCGCGTTCCCGGTGCGGACGACAGTGTGTGATCTATGCGCATGTCTCCGCATGCACACAGATCACTCATGACGGGCAATGGGAGCACACGGCGGTCTGCAAGCATCTGCAGGCACCATGCGTCATATTATAAATGATAAGGCTGCGGTCTTTGCTTTAATGTTAGTACTGGGCCTGGGGAGCAACTACAGGGAGGAGGGAGCGCAGCATCGGGATTGTGGAGCGAAAGACACAGGCGGGGAAACCTGCGGTAAGAAGAGGACTTCTCCACCGGCTTTCCTGCTTTGTGCTTCGCTCCCCGATCCCTAATGCCCCCTCCCCGCTCCTGCTCCTCACCCGCGGTAGCACCCCCCGCTCCTCACTTGGCCTCAGGCGGCAGAGGGGCTGGCGGCCCGTCATTATGGGCCTCTGCACTGTGCTTGCCACCCAGGCTGAAATCTGCCAGCCAGCCCCTGGTCTCATGACAATATGATGTGGAAAGGGTGAGGGGCAGGAGAGTTATAATGTGAGTAGAACTGTCTTTCCAAAGTGGACAGCTCTGGCTGGTTGCCTAAAACATCCTGGGGCCAGGTTACATGACGCTCTCTTGACACAGGATCTATTAACAATACTTGTTTTTTTTTCAAACCCTTTTTATTCTATGCCTTAGATAATGTGAAAAACATGTAATGCGTAATGAACACCTTCCATGTTATCTGCAAAGTGTTTTGTGTTTTTTATAAAACTTGTTTATCCTTAGGCTGGCTTCACACTATGTTTTTTGCCATCCTGTTCTGTTCGTTTTTAAAAGGACAGAACAGGATCGTTTTTAGCCTTCTGTGTATCCCTATGGTGCCGGATTGGTCATAATTGGCCATCCGATTTTGTGAATTCAGTCTCGGATTAGTTTCTGTCCTGTTTTTTCCCGACCCCAAAATCGGAGACTGCACCGATTTTGGGCTCCCGTGAAAAAATCAAACCAAACCGGACAGAAGCGAATCCAGGGTGATCCGTCTATCGGAGCAGGATCCGGGAATAAATCTGATCGCTTCACGGATCCGGGTTTAGTGTACAGAACATGCTCCGTACACTAAAACGGCTCTGTTCCCGTAATTTCACTTTAGCAGTGTATTTACATACACTGTTAAAGTGAAATAAAAAAAACGGATGGTTAAAAATTCTCACCTGTCTGCCATGTGTCCTGTGAGGCATCCACCTCCGATAGCTAAAAGACCTTAATCAGCTGACTGGGTTTCAATCTTTAAACCGCGCTGGTGCAGTCATGTGACCCATCAGCTGATCGGGTTGCTCCACCCCTTCCCGGTCAGCTGATTAAGTTCCTTTAGCCATCAGAGTTGAATGCATTGCGGGACACTTGGCGAATTTATTTTTTATTTTTAACCATTACTTTATTTAATTTCACTTTAGCAGTGTATGTAAATGCATTGCTAAAGTGAAAGTGAACAGCACCGACACCACTTGTTTGCGCTTTGCAGGCTCAGCTCTTCCCAGCTCTTTCTGTGTCCAGATCCCTCAAAATCACAGATCCAGAGTTCACATTCACGTCTGTTCCTGTCCGTGGGGTCCTCCAAAAAAAAAAAGGGATCCCATGGGCAGGAACAACAGTGGTGTGAAGCCAGCCTTACTGCTCAGTTGTTAAAGGGAATTTTGTCACCAGGTTTTTGCTACCCCTTCTGAAATCAGCATGATGAAGGTAGAAGAGACTCTAATTCCATCAATATATCATTTACCGGGCTTCAGTAGCAGAAATGTATCACTTTTATGTACCGCTTTCTGTATGCACTGTGCGTAGGCAAAAACCTGCATACTAACAGCAGGTTTACTAGTCCTCTAGTGGTGATCTCCTGCCGATTAAAACTGTGATTTTACTAATCCGACTAAGTGACGCATTACTGGAATCAGAGTTTCGGTCCCTACATTATACTGTTCTCAAATTGATTTAAAGAAGTATATGTCACTCCACTCTGTTTTCAGATTAGAATAGCAAAAACCTAGTGTTTCTAAATATTTTTATTACGGAATTTTAAGACAAGGGATACAAAAATAAAAAAGGGAAACATACTTAAGAACAAACATATAAATAACATAAATATCGGGGTATATACAGTAGCAGAACATTTACATAGTAACATAGTTTTTAAGGTTGAAGGAAGACTTTAAGTCCATCTAGTTCAACCCATAGCCTAACATGTTGATCCAGAGGAAGGCAAAAAAAAACATGTGGCAACACTAAGCTCCACATTGGGGAAAAAAAATTCCTTCCTGACTCCAGATATGGCAATCAGACTAATTCCCTGGATCAACGCCCTATCAAAGAATCTAGTATATATAACCAGTAATATTATAGTTTTCAAGAAAGGCATCCAGGCCCTTCTTAAATATTAGTAGTGACTCACTCATTACAACATCATGTGGCAGAGAGTTCCATAGTCTCACTGCTCTTACAGTAAAGAATCCGCGTCTGTGATTATGATTAAACCTTCTTTCCTCCAGACGTAGAGGATGCCCCCTTGTCCCAGTCTCAGGCCTAAGAGTAAAGAGATCATTAGAAAGGTCTCTGTACTGTCCCCTCATATATTTATACATTATTATAAGATCACCCCTAAGCCTTCGTTTTTCCAAGCTAAATAACCCCAAGTTTAATAACCTGTCTTGGTATTGCAGACCCCTTAGTCCTCTAATGACTTTTGTCGCTCTTCTCTGGACCCGCTCTAGTTCAGCTATGTCTTTCTTATACACCGGAGACCAGAATTGTACACAGTATTCTAAGTGTGGTCGCACTAGTGACTTGTATAGAGGTAAAATTATGTTCTCCTCATGAGCATCTATGCCTCTTTTAATGCATCCCATTATTTTATTTGCCTTTGCAGCAGCTGCCTGACACTGGCCACTAAATGTGAGTTTGTCATCTACCCATACACCCAGGTCTTTTTCAGTGACCGTTTTACCCAGTGTTTTACAATTAAGCACATAATTATACCTTTTGTTTCCTCTGCCCAAGTGCATGACTTTACATTTATCCCCATTAAAGTGCATTTGCCATTTAGCAGCCCAAGCTTCTAGTTTACATAAATCCTCCTGTAATATAAAATTGTCCTCCTCTGCATTGATTACCCTGCAGAGTTTAGTGTCATCTGCAAATATTGAGATTCTACTCTGTATGCCCCCTACAAGGTCATTAATAAATATATTAAATAGAAGCGGGCCCAACACTGACCCCTGTGGTACCCCACTGTTAACTGTGACCCATTCTGAGTGTGTTCCATTAATAACCACCCTTTGTTTCCTATCACTAAGCCAGTTCTTAACCCACTTACACATATTTTCCCCTATCCCCATTGCCCTCATTTTATGTATCAACCTTTTGTGTGGCACCGTATCAGAAGCTTTTGAAAAGTCCATATACACCACATCCACTACATTTCTTTGGTCCAGTCCAGAACTTATTTCTTCATAGAAGCTTATCAGGTTAGTTTGACAGGAACGGTCCCTCGTAAAACCATGTTGATAATGGGTCAAGAGGTTATTTTTCTTCAGATACTCCAGTATAGCATCTCTTAGAAAACCCTCTAGGATTTTACCCACAGTAGAGGTTAAGCTTACTGGCCTATAATTTCCAAGTTCAGTTTTTGTCCCCTTTTTGAATATTGGCACCACATTTGCTATACGCCAGTCATGTGGTACAGACCCTGTTATTATGGAATCTTTAAATATTAAAAATAATGGTCTATCTATGACCGTACTTAATTCCTGCAGCACTCTGGGGTGTATCCCATCCGGGCCCGGGGATTTGTCAATTTTAGTGATTTTTAGACGATGCCGTATTTGTTGTAGTACAGAAAAAGACAAGTTGTCCTTTATCCAAAATATGAATTTCCAGGGAAAAAAATTCGTAATAAATCTGAGCATTATTTATGCATAAATAAAGCATATACTAAATTGTGTTGTAGGATATTACATCAACGAATATAAAGTAATAAATACGTCAATTGACCCTGTTTAACAGATTTGGAGAGTAGATTGTGATCCAGTTTTCCCACTTAACTAAGAATTTTCCAAAAGAATTATTCCTAATAGCATGATTATGCTCAAAGATGCTATGGAGAGAAATTTGTTCAATCAAATCTTTTACAGTGGGTGGTTCACTCTTTTTCCACCTAGCGGCTATTAAGATCTTAGCGGTAAGAGCAAAAACCTAGTGACAGATTCCCTTTATATAAAATGGAAGAGAAAGCATTGTAAGCATCCTTGTCTAGAATCTTTTTGTCTGGGTTTTATACATCACTTAAACCTTCCTTCCTTTTGCAGCTGAAATAGCGGATGTCCACAAACAGTTAGAAGACTCCAAGCTAGAATTAAAGGATCTACAAGAAAACCAGGCCAAAAAGTCTACGTTTGAGCTGTAAGTAAAATGAGCAAAATACCAAAAACCTGCTGACAGATTTCCATTATGAATGTAATATTTGAGAGTTTAACGTTAAAAAAAATATAATGCAAATGCAGAAAAGTTCATGGGGTATGAATATTTTATCAAGGCACTCTTGAGTCTTTTTGTATAAACATAATGGACCTTACTAAACTGTTGGCGCCTGTAACCTAATGTTTTGTTGCACAGCGTTAGATGGCGATTGATTGCAGTTATTTATTCCAATAACCATCAACAAGCTTCTTACACCTCTTAACTGAAATTTTGGACCATTCTTCTTTTACAAACTGCTCCAGGTCTATCATATTTGAAGCACGCTTTCTCAAATAGCAAGATTTTAAGATCTCTCCACCTGTGTTCAATTGAATTTGGTTCTGGACTCATTGTTGGCAACTCCCGAACTATCCAGTGCTTTGTTTTCATCCATTTCTCAGTCCTTCTTGAAGTACCGTAGATACTCCTCGGGTATAAGCCGACTTTTTCAACCCATTGACTGGGCTCAAAAAGTTCCCCTCGGCTTATACTCGACTCAGTCAGCAGCCTGCCAGTGTGCGCTTGCTCCCAGATCGTCCCTTGAACTCCCTACCCCCCTCGGCCGCTTCCCTCTGTCCTCCAGTTTTTTAACACCAGCGCTGCTCCCAGTTCACCCCTTCCCCTTCCCCGCCGGCTTCCCCCTGCCACCACTCATTAATTTGCACCCGGATCCCGCCGGTTACCTCAGTCTTCCTTGTGCCTGGCTCCCCGCGTCTGGCTCCCCGCGCCTGTTACCTCCGTCCTCCCGCCGCTCATTCAAAATCTTGCGGCCTGGATCCCTCCGCTGCATCTCTCCGTCCTCCAGTAACTCTGTCGGCCCGGATCCCCCCGCTGTATATAATTTTTCTATATTTCTGCCAACTGAGTCATGTAAGGGCTTTTTTATTTGCGGGATGAGTTGAATTTTTTTATTGGTACTGTTTCAGGCACATGATTTTTATTCAATTGTCAACATGAAACTGCAATTCAGGAATAGGTTTTTTTTTTGTTGTTTTATTTTTTTATTACATGCAAACTCAAAAACAATTTTACAGAGAAGATTTGTTTTTGCATTGGTTTTTTCTAAGCCAGGGGTCTCAAGCATGCGGCCCCTGGGGCTTCACTATGCGGCCTGCGGCACCTTGGACAACTTAATTATGCATTGCCCCAGTGCAGGGGGCCGCTACAGTCCCCGCCGTGTGAGGTCTTCCGTCCGCGGCACTAACAAGCTCTGCCACTCAGCAAGATCAATGCAAGCTGTCAGCCAATGAGAGGCCCGCAGCTGATGGTGGAATATGGCGTCACCTGTGGTCCCTCTGGCTGGCAGATTTCATTGATCTTGCTGAGCAACAGAGCTTGTCTGAGTGGCGGCTGGTGGAAGTCATAGCACAGCGGAGGCCGGACGTCAGCACAGCAGGGATGCACTGTAGCGATGCATCATTAAAGTGAGAAAAGTGTGAGGGTGTGTGTATGTGAGTGAGGATGGGTGTGTGAGTGTGTATGAGGATTTTTGGATGTGTGAGTGTGTATGAGAGTATGTGAGTGTGCATGTGAGTGTGTAAAAAGAAGGTAAAACAGGATGGGGGGGGGGGCATCACTATAAAAGTACCGTAGATCAGGATGGGGGACATACCTAGAAAAAGGGGATCAGGATGGGGGACATCACTACAAAAGGGGGCCAGGATGTGGGACATCACTACTAAAGGGGATCAGGATGGGGAACATCATTAGAAAAGGGGATCAGGATAGGGGATATCAGTAGAAAAGGATATTACTACAGGATGGGGACATTACTACAAGAAGGGGATCAGGATTTGTACTTTACTACATTGAGCAAAAAATCCTGGTATTACTAAAAATATCACTTGGTCCTACAAGGGATGCGGCCCCCCCCCCCCGCTATAAATGTTTTTCTATGTGCGGCCCACCAACCCAGCTGAGTTTGAGACCCTTGTTCTAAGCTATAGTTTTGTTTATTATTCCTTTGACTCTGCTGAGGTGGGGCTTATTTATTGCAGAACAAGATGACGTTTTCAACAATTACTGTTCTTATTTACATGTGACTTTGATCGCTTTTATTTTTTTCAGCAGTATGATGAAAAAGCTTCGTTTTTGTCATCATTTTTTTTTTATTTCTTTTACAGAGTTCACTGAAGGGGTTATTTAGTGTGTCTAGTTTATAGATTGGATCGCTCCGAACGCAGCAATACCCAGTTTGTGTACATTTTTCCGTAATATGTACATATCATGTAAAGCAATCCTGCAAAGAAACAAGCCCTCATATTACTGTGAATTGAAAACTAAATAAAATAGGCTATGGGCCTTAGAAAGTGGGGAAGAAGTAAAATGCAGAAATGAAAATTGGCTGCGTCAGAAATGGGTTAAAACCATAACAGGACAAATGGTATTTGGGGCTAAATTAAAATTTAAGAGAAGAAGCAGAAAACTACTGATCAAGAGGGAGGTCTGAACAACTAAGAATTTGAAAAACAACTCGTCTTATTTTGCCTTGGCAGCTGTGTCATTCTACAACTCTGCTCATTCTATATGAGCTAACGTCCATTAGTCAATCTCATTTTATGCATGTTGAAAATCATAATCAACTCTGCATTCCATTTCTGTTTTACCAATTCAATTTTTGAGTCCTGTATATACATACAGCTACAGTTAGGGCCAGAAATATTTGGACAGTGACACAATTTTCGCAAGTTGGGCTCTGCATGCCACCACATTGGATTTGAAATGAAACCTCTACAACAGAATTCAAGTGCAGATTGTAACATTTAATTTGAAGGGTTGAACAAAAATATCTGATAGAAAATGTAGGAATTGTACACATTTCTTTACAAACACTCCACATTTTAGGAGGTCAAAAGTAATTGGACAAATAAACATAACCCAAACAAAATATTTTTATTTTCAATATTTTGTTGCGAATCCTTTGGAGGCAATCACTGCCTTAAGTCTGGAACCCATGGACATCACCAAACGCTGGGTTTCCTCCTTCTTAATGCTTTGCCAGGCCTTTACAGCCGCAGCCTTCAGGTCTTGCGTGTTTGTGGGTCTTTCCGTCTTAAGTCTGGATTTGAGCAAGTGAAATGCATGCTCAATTGGGTTAAGATCTGGTGATTGACTTGGCCATTGCAGAATGTTCCATTTTTTTGCACTCATGAACTCCTGGGTAGCTTTGGCTGTATGCTTGGGGTCATTGTCCATCTGTACAATGAAGCGCCGTCCAATCAACTTTGCAGCATTTGGCTGAATCTGGACTGAAAGTATATCCCGGTACACTTCAGAATTCATCCGGCTACTCTTGTCTGCTGTTATGTCATCAATAAACACAAGTGACCCAGTGCCATTGAAAGCCATGCATGCCCATGCCATCACGTTGCCTCCACCATGTTTTACAGAGGATGTGGTGTGCCTTGGATCATGTGCCGTTCCCTTTCTTCTCCAAACTTTTTTCTTCCCATCATTCTGGTACAGGTTGATCTTTGTCTCATCTGTCCATAGAATACTTTTCCAGAACTGAGCTGGCTTCTTGAGGTGTTTTTCAGCAAATTTAACTCTGGCCTGTCTATTTTTGGAATTGATGAATGGTTTGCATCTAGATGTGAACCCTTTGTATTTACTGTCATGGAGTCTTCTCTTTACTGTTGACTTAGAGACAGATACACCTACTTCACAGAGTGTTCTGGACTTCAGTTGATGTTGTGAACGGGTTCTTCTTCACCAAATAAAGTATGCGGCGATCATCCACCACTGTTGTCATCCGGGGACGCCCAGGCCTTTTAGAGTTCCCAAGCTCACCAGTCAATTCCT
>JARQOC010000003.1:561264436-561297713 GCA_033576535.1 Allobates femoralis
CCCACAAGCCCAAATATTCTGGAAAACTGGCCACATCTATCAGAATTTTAATCAAGACTCTATCTTCCAACAAGCTACCAACATCACAGCTTGGGAAAAGGATCTTAAAATAAATATCTCTCCTGATGTGCTTCAAAAAAACTTTGAAACTATATATAGATTTATCCCTTGTGTTTCTCTATTAGAAACACAATACGGCGTGACCTGGCCATGGAAGTGTGAGGAAGCACCTCCATAAGCTCTGCAGACCCGGGACTTTATAGAGCTATTCAACTTCACAATCTCTGCTCCAATGTCACGGAGAAAGAAGCCTGAAGATGCTGTGACAGCCCTGACACCTCCTGAGAAGCAAGGGAGAGAGGCAGGCATGGCAAAACTGTTTGGGACAGCAGGAAGAAAGGCAGCACGCTCCTCTGTAATGGCACAGGGAGGACCTCATGCTCAGAAGCTGCAGGCACAGTCACCTTCACAGCTGCCACAGAGAAACCCCCGCAAACAAAACACTGGAAGCCAGGTAACAGCTGTTATCAGCTCCTCAGATAAGGGGAAGGAGAGATCAAGGGAGTCTGCAGTTGTGGAAACATTAGAGGAGATTGCAGACACTGGAGAGGAGACGGAGGAGACATGGAGGGATACTCCCCCCTCCCCTACACAGGCTGCAATAATGGTGCCTGCTTCAGACCAGTCCAGCAGCTCCTACTCTGAACTGAGGGCTATTAGGAGCATGATTGCTGCTCTGCCCACCAGACAAGACCTAGACTGTTTAATGGCCCGCATGGAGGCATCCCAAGCCAAAGCCCTGAGCCCCATTAAGGAGGATATAGAGACTCTAAAGTCACAATCCACTGCTGTGTCTGAGACCATAGCTGCCATTGAAGAGAGAGTCACTGCCTTGGAGAGACATGCTACACGCTCTAATGCACATATTGTTGCCCTGATTCTACAAGCAGATGACCAGGAGAATAGGGAAAGGCGCAACAACATACGCCTGAAAGGATTGCCTGAGACCATTACAGCTAATATGCTCCTTGACAGGACTCTAGACATCTTTAATACGGTAACACAAAGATCACCAGGCTCATCATATAAAATTGATAGGATACATAGAGTATCTCGCCCTGGCCCAATTGACCCAGACAATCCCAGAGATGTTCTGTGTAGACTTCATAATTTTACAGACAAGGATGCTCTGATACAAGCGGCTTGGTCCTTTGGCGACATTCTGATTGACAACGTAAATGTTCGCCTCTTCCCAGATGTTTCTAGTCGCACCTTGTATATGCGACGGCAGCTGCGCCCCTTACTTGTGAAGATTAAAGAGCGGGGAGCCACGTACCGCTGGGGTCATCCCTTCCATCTTATTGTGAGAAGGAACAACAAGACATATTATCTTTGGCATAGGAATGACCTTCCTGGACAATTTTCGTTCTTGGATATCCCATCCATCCCGATCCCGGATTGGCTCTCTTTGGAAGGATTTCAGAGGTTCGCAACAATGGGCCGCCAACGCAGTTCCCTTTCAGATGCTGTCCGCAAGAGGAAGACACGGAGTGGCAATGCTCCACGTACGCCCTCGTCACAGCCTGGCAGCCCGAGGGGCGGAAGAGACGAGGCGTTTGCAGATCTCCCAACCTGACTCTTGACTATTAATGCATGCATTTGATGTGATTTTTCCCCCCTGATAAGATCGAGATATGTTAGGGAGGTTGGACGTATGGAGTAGTAAGCACCAGCTGTTATTTTTGTTGTTATTTGGACGTTTACTTATCTCTGTTTAGTGCCAGAGAGTCGCTGGCGTCCGATAGGATAGATTTTTCACCCTCAATATTAACTGGTTGTTGAGATTAGCGGGATATCTAACTGACCAACGTATTAGCGAATTTGTCCCGGGACTGCGGGTCATTATCCGTGGTCGATCACATTCTCTACGATCCTCTCATCTTTTTCTTTTCTGAGAGGATTGTGAAAGCCGATCTTCACGGCATAGACTTGTGAAGTCTCTATAGTCTCCCCTATTAGTCCCCTTGGGACGAGTAGTGTCTAACCTTTTCTTTCTTGTTCTACTCCCCCCCCCCTTTTTTTTTTTTTTTTTTCTACATACACCTCCTGTCTCTCCCTCCCTCCTTCTCTTCCCTTGTCGTCTTTTCCCATCCCCCCTCCCTTTCTCCTTTCTATTTTAGCTTTATTTTTACCTTTGAGCCTCGGTTTTACCAGTCTCGCAAGAATGTCGCATAATGACCTAACAAAGGTAAAAATAGGTACGCTGAACGTACAGGGTTTACACGATGTGGGAAAGAGATCAATCCTGTTTAATTACTTGAAAAATAACAAAAAACATGTTGCCTTTCTCCAGGAAACTCATCTTTGTGCGGCTAAGCCATACAAATTCTCCAGCCACTGGTACCCTTCGATGTATCACAGCTTTTCAACTAATTCTCACTCTTCCGGTACCAGCATTGCAGTAGCAGGATCACTGCCATGGGAATTCATAGACTCTGACGGCGACGGAGATGGGAGGATGCTCATGGTCAAAGGTAAGATTGCTTCACAGACATATACTTTTGCCTCGCTATACCTCCCCAACTCGGGTCAGATATCTGTGCTCCTGCTTTTCCTGGACAGGATTGACGCATTTGCAGAGGGGATACTGGTCCTGGGGGGAGATTTTAATGTCACGCTGGAACCAGACCTTGACACCTCCAGGGGTAAAACTAGTCTATCTAAGGCAGCAAGTAGGAGACTACATCTTGCGCTACATGATCACCAATTAATAGATGCCTGGCGTCTACTGTTCCCGACATGTAAAGACTTTTCATTTTACTCTCAAATACACGATACGTATTCTAGAATCGACTTTTTCCTTATGAAACACGCTGACCTGACGCACTTAACTGACGCCACAATAGAACCGATCTCCTTTTCGGATCATGCTATGGTCACGATTTCTCTTGCTTTTGCCTCCCCAATTCCTAGGCAGTGGCAGTGGAGGTTGAACGCCTCTCTATTAGAAGATTCGGTAATATTGGCGGATGTCACAAAAACGATTGCAGATTATTTTGACCTAAACACCGCTCCTGACATGTCACCCGTGACAACATGGCAAGCTCATAAGTGCGTAGTAAGAGGCATCTTAATAAAACATGGGGCTAGACTGAAGAAGAGTAGAGACGCTGAGATCCGAGACCTTATGTCCAAACTGAGAGAGCTCGAGACGAGACACAAACGGCAGAACCTCCCGGCTTTGAGGAAAGAGCTGCTCGACGTTAGAGAAAAGCTACGCTCTGTATTGCTCTATAAGGCGAAGGGCGTGCTTTCCCGTTGCCGTCGTCACTTCTACGAGTATGGGAATAAGGCGGGCAGGTCTTTAGCTAAGGCCTCACGAATTCACAGGGCGACTACGTATGTGCCTGAAATAACGCATCCCACTACCTCACGACGATCAAAACTCCCCATGGACATAGCTGAGGCCTTCAAGCAATACTACTCTGCCCTGTATAATTTAGACACCACTAAGTCATCCCTGTCTGGCAATACACTTAAGACACGTATTAAAGAGTATATACGATCTTCGGGGCTGCCAAAACTTCCGGATGTGGCGCTGCAATCCCTAGATGCTCCGATTTCGGACCAAGAAATTATAGATGCGCTGTCCTCGACCAAATCAGGTAAAGCACCTGGCCCCGATGGGTTTACAATTGGCTACTATAAAAAATTTAAAAGTCCCTACTGCCACACTTGAGAACATTCTTCAATGCCATGTCGTTAAAAGTCCCACCCCCGAGAGATGCGCTACGCGCCACCATCACAGTAATTCACAAATCAGGGAAGGACCCCTTGGTATGCTCTAGCTACCGCCCCATATCTTTATTAAATGTGGATCTTAAGCTATTTGCTAAAATCTTGGCGCGAGGCTTTCCCCATTCATACCAAGCATAGTTCATCCAGATCAGACTGGGTTTGTCCTGGGACGAGAGGCCAGGGATGACACCACCAAGGCCATAAATTTAATCTATAACGCAAAACTCTCTAACACCCCATTGATGTTGTTATCCACGGACGCCGAAAAAGCGTTTGACCGTGTACATTGGTCCTTCATCGAAGAGACACTGTCTCATATCGGTTTGGGACCAAAGATGCTTGAATGGGTCTTGTCCCTGTACTCCGTCCCATCGGCAAGAGTGAGGGTCAACGGAGTCCTCTCAGAATCTTTTGATATTGCCAACGGCACTCGCCAGGGATGCCCGCTGTCCCCACTGATTTTTATTCTGACCCTGGAACCTTTGTTACGTCATATAAGGATGAATGGAGATATTTCTGGCCTACGAATTAAGTCGACGGAACACAAAATTGCCGCATATGCTGACGACCTTTTATTTTTTGTGACGCGCCCTGAGATCTCTCTGCCAAACTTGCTGAAAGAATTGGAGACTTTTCATTATCTCTCTAATTTTAAAATTAACAGAGCTAAATCGGAGGCATTAAATGTTTCCCTTCCCGACAGCTTGGTAGACAGATTAAAAGACGCCTTTACATTTCACTGGTCACCTAAGGCCCTCCGCTACCTGGGATTGCTAATCACACCGGACGTCCGAAATTTATATAATGCCAATTTCCCTTCTTTGGTAAAATCAATTAAGCCGACTGCGAGAGGTGGTTGTCGTCCACCTTTACGTGGACGGGTAGATGCCAACTCTTTAAAATGACTATTCTTCCGAAGATCTTATATTACCTACAGACACTCCCCGTCAGCATACCGTCATCCTTTTTTAAGATAATCTCACAAATTCAGACACGATTCATTTGGAATAATACAAAACCGAGATTGGCAAGATCTATTTTACACAGACGTAAGAGGGAGGGTGGCGTGAATTTGCCAGATATCAAATTGTATCACATAGCCAGTCATCTCGCACGGGTGGTAGACTGGTGTAGACACGGAAAGAACAAAATCTGGGTACAGATTGAACAGGACTCTACTTCCCTAAGACTACAGACCTTGCCTTGGACATCAATCAGACGAGATGAGACGGTTTGCGACCACCCGACGATTGGGGCTACCCTCAAGGTATGCGACTATACCCTGGTCAGATCCTTGATGATTCCACACACCTCGACTTTATGTCCGATCCTGAGTCACCCTGATTTTAAACCCAGCATAGATGACCCGGTTTTCCAATGCTGGATTGCGGCGGGACTAGACAGAGTTGAGAGTTGGGGCGTTGGTGACACTTGGCCCACGCTTGAACAACTTAACTCAATTACGACCCGAGGGCTTTGGGATTCTGGAGATGCTTACAGCTCACGCATTACCTCCGGAGGTTTCCTCCAAAGTCGTCCTTTATAGGGCCGAAGACGTTATTTGAACATATGTGTCTAGATGCGGATGACTGTAGACATGCGGTGTCGAGGATCTATGCGTGTTTGATATCCCCCCCGGACCTGCCGGTTCCCCAATTTATGCTTAAGTGGGAAGCTGATCTAGGTCTGGAGCTGTCAATGGACCAGAGATCTGATATATTTACTTTAGCTCACTCCACATCAATATGCTCGAGACTGCAGGAAGCGAATTATAAAATATTGACAAGATGGTATAGAGTTCCTGCCCAATTACACAGGGTTTTTCCTTCTACTGATCCGGGTTGTTGGAGGTGTGGCGAGGCAGACGGTACCCTACTCCACATATTTTGGGAGTGTAGGAAGCTTAGGCCGTTTTGGTCTGAAGTGACAAAGATCGTTAGGATTGTCACAGAGTGTACAGCTGACCTGGGCCCGGCCCTTTTCTTGTTACATCACTGTCAGATGCCCCTTCGTAAATATAAGCGTTCATTGTTGAGATTTTTAGTTATGGCGGCTAGATCGTGTGTTTCAATGCTCTGGAAGACGGAGAGATGCCCCTCCGTATCAATGTGGTTGGAGAGGGTGAACGACCTCATGCACCTAGAGGACTTGACCTCCTCAATCCATGACACGTATGTAGCTTTCCGTACTACGTGGTTTTCCTGGATGATGTTTCAACAATCTGATTTATATAAGACTTATAGAGACTGTTAGAAAACCCTTCCTTGGCGGACTCGCCAATTAATTTGGCTGGTCTAGTGGGGTCGCACCTTTTCACCTACGTAGAGGCTTCGCGTTTCCACATAATCTGACACCATCCCTTTCCCCTTCCCTTCCCATCCTCCCCCTCCTCCCCCCACCACCCCTCATGACTACTCTCTTACTGTTCTTTTTCCTCTCTCTTTGATTTTCCTCTCTCCCTTTTACTTGGTCAACTGTCAATATATGATGTTGCAGCAATGACTTCTACTGTGAAGATTGAATATTGATGTAAGGTCTTAAATGGAACATTATGTTGCAGATCCTAACACTTTAAGGCAGTGTCTACTCTGTAGACGCATAAAAATATATAGTATTTGCTGAGTTTGGGCCTAACTGGTTTGGCCACCATATCTACGTGATATTTGTTTGGATATACTGACTGAGAAGTAATGTGTGTTTTCTTCCATGTTATGAAAATTCAAAACTTTTCTAAAATAAAGAATTATAAAAAAAAAAAAGAAACACAATACAAGATCTATTCTCGGTGGTACTTTACACCAGTTAAGCTCTCCAAAATTCAAGAAACTAATTCTCCCCTTTGTTGGAGAAATTGTTTGCATAATGGTAATCTTACTCATATTTTCTGGGATTGTGCAGTACTTAAAGGGAACCAACCACCCCCAATGACCCCCCCGGACTATTAATATCAGTCCCTACACACAGCACATACATGTGCTGCACTGATTTTTGCTAAATAAACTGGTTTTTGAAACTAAAGATAATGATTTTTAAAGTTTAAACCGAAACGACGGTTGGGCGGTACTTATCTGTGGAAACCGACGAGATCTGATGCCAATCATCTTCCCTGTCTCCCCTCGCCGCAGTTATGGACAGCCCTTTGTGCAGCGTCACAGCCCTGTGCACGGGCTCGCATGCCCGTGCACACGTCATCATCTGCAGCCGGGAAGCGAGCGCGCGCTCTGACTTCCTGCGCTCGGCTGTGGAAGACAGAGCGCGCGCTCGCTTCCCGGCTGCAGATGATGACGTGTGCACGGGCATGCGAGCCCGTGCACAGGGCTGTGACGCTGCACAAAGGGCTGTCCATAACTGCGGCGAGGGGAGACAGGGAAGATGATTGGCATCAGATCTCGTCGGTTTCCACAGATAAGTACCGCCCAACCGTCGTTTCGGTTTAAACTTTAAAAATCATTATCTTTAGTTTCAAAAACCAGTTTATTTAGCAAAAATCAGTGCAGCACATGTATGTGCTGTGTGTAGGGACTGATATTAATAGTCCGGGGGGGTCATTGGGGGTGGTTGGTTCCCTTTAATTCTTTCTGGTCAGGAGTTGAATCTCTAATAAATAAATTATCAGGCCTAAATCTGAAACTCACTCCAGAACTAGCAGTATTGCTGCTAGGCCTTGAAGATCTACCAAACAAATATAGACCTATAATAGCACATATCCTTCTCGCAGCAAAAAATACTATTGCAGCTAAATGGAGAGACCCTCTTCCCCCTAACATTGAACACTTAGTTGAAAAAATTGCTTGCCATAACACTTATGAACATACGTTTGCTCTCAGGAACAACTTAATAAACAAATACTATAGAAAATGGTATGACTGGAATCACATTATGACTCCCTCATCGCCGTTGTGAGTCCTTGCGTTATGTTAGATAGATAATGATACTGAAATACTCTACACACTTGTGTCTAAATGGTTCCAATGGGCTCTTCACACTCCAATTTATCCCCCCCCCCCAATTTCCCTTTTCTACTGCCTTCCCTTATTGATTAACATGATTTATAAAATTGTAAATAGTTCTTTAACTGTTTGAATGTAACCCATTTGATGCTAATACGCACTACAAATCTCTGAATCTATATAAAACTTTATAAATCTCGAAGTTACTAGATTCTATGTATAATACTACCTCAATTTTGACTTAATTACAAAAATTAATTAATCTGAACTGTACGATTCTGATATTCTTCCTATTGAACTAGATTGTAAAATCCATTAATTTGTATGATTATATCTATGCAATAAAAATATTTTGAACATAAAAAAGTGCAGAAGTCTTTTATAAAAATGTATTGTGCTTTTGGCTCCATTTTCCAAGACCTGTAGGCCTTCTCGTTTTTAGGGATCTGGGGCTGTGTTGTGTGTTATTTTTTCATCATGAGTTGACATTTTTTATTATTCCATTTTTGGGTAGATGCAATGTTTTGATCGCCTATAATTGAAATTAATTGCAGTGTTGCTGCAACCAAAATATGTAATTTATACGTTTGTACTTTTTTTCCATCATGCATTTTACAGTTCTGATTAATTGGTTTTATATTTTGATAGATCGGGAATTTCTGAACGCTGCAATACCAAATATGCCTTTTTTTTAATATAGTTTTAATTTCAATAGGCAAATGGGGGGTGATTTGAATCTTGAGTCTTTTTTCCATATTTTTAACAACTTTTTTTTAACATTAACTTTACTTTAGTTGGCCCCTTTAGTTGGCCCCTTAGGGTGCTTGAACACTGCACAGTCTGATCGCTTGTGCTGTGATGATCCACAAGCTCTGCACAGCACAAATGATCACTTTTCTGTGGATATAGTCGCACACCAGGCATCATCAGGAAGTAAGTCATGATAGTATCAAGGGTCCTCACAGTACCCTTGGCTGTCATGGTAAGACATCGATGAATGATGCAATCACAGGGCCGCTGATGCCAGCGGGGTATAGTATGACCCCTGCTTTAGATTGCGCTGTCAGTAATTGACAGTGCAGTCTAAGGGGTTAACAGTAGCGAGCGGATCGCTGATCTGCTTGCATCTGTTATCTGCACATGCCAGCCGATGAGATAACCCGGCATGTGCAGGGAATGATGTGAGATCAGCGTGTGAGCTCACATCAAAGTGGGGGAGATGACCAAGGACGTATCTCTACATCATTGGTCGTGAAGGGGTTAAGGTTCTGAATTTGATTTTCGTAAGTGTTTAATTAGTAATTTTTACATATGGATTCAAAAAATAATAGGTTGTAAACCTTCTCCTATATATTGCAATACTAATCACTGACAGTACATGGATTACAAACCTATGACATGTGTATGCTGGCTGTGATTTTTTTTTGTAGACCTATAGAGGTGTAAGGATAAATTTATTTTGTTACACTGATCAAAAACAGGCACATCTCCATGATTTTATTGCAAACACACAATCCACAGAAAAGCACAAATGTGTGTCCTGGGTTAGTAAGACACTTGTGACAGCTCTGGGCTCTTCAGTCGGATTGGTGACTGATGAGGCCAGAGCAAGGGGTACTCGGACATCGGGCTGATGACGGCTTGCGTGGGGAAATCACGGGTGGTCGGGATCCCGGTTCCGTGCCCTGGTTATCATTTGAGTAGATGGTGGGGGGAAGGGAGTATTTACAGGGGAACGTGACGCCACCTGTAGTTCCCGGTAATATGGTACCAGCGCTGCAAGCCGGCCGCTGAGGTGATGGTGGGTGCAGCCGAGAGTAATCCAGCCCCCTACAGTTGGAGCTATTACCTGGATGGATTGGGATGTGGATGAGGGGAGTTGTAGGTGTTGCAGTTCTTACCCCTCTAATGAGCTGGTGATGGTGCTGAGCCCTCCGGGCACCGACGGGCAGAACAACGGAGACCAGTTCAAGTTTACTCCACTTTACTAGGTACCGGCAGATGGTAAAACGGAACACGGTACAGTTTGATTTACCAGGTGGATGTTGCCAGCTCAGGGTCCCCCTTATGGAGTCTCTAGGTGTTCTCTCTCTTTGTCTTTCAGGGTTAACTTCTCTCTTCCCTGTCTCTACCACCATTGCAGAGCTCTCCCGCCAGTCCCACGGTCTGTAGCTAATAGGCAAGGTCTGTGCCCTACCGGTCCGGACTGAGGGGGCCCAAGTAAGCAAAGCCTCCGCTGCCACCTGAATTCTGGCCCTTCTCCTATAGTGTCCTAAACCGGTTCTAGGTCCTGAGGGACGAGGTACCTTGTGGTGCTGTCAGCAACCCGGTTTCTATGGGCCTGCAGCTCGTCGGTCTGCGGTCAGAGTTAAACTTCTGGCCGCCTTGGCTTCCCGTGTTGCCGATGTTTCCCTCAACGTGACCGGCTGGCTCCAACCAGTCCTGGCCCGTTGTCTTCTGTCCTGGGCCAACTTAAAGATGGGGCTCCCTGTCGGCTGTGCTGTCAGGCCTGTCCTTCCTGACTGCCTTCCCAGCACTGTCTGATCTAAAACTGTCACTCTCTCACTACTTCTACCCTAGGCTCCACGCCCTTTTGGGACCTACTAAATTACCGGTCCCCCCTATTCTAAGTGGCCTAGTCCTAAGTGTGTGTAAGCACAGACTCCACAGGTTAAACCCTGAACTGACAACTTACAGGGCTAACACATTTGTTGTCACAGTGTAGTACTTCCTTGTGGTGCCTAGCCAGAGGGGCGCCACATGACCACACCCTTTTCTCTATAATAGTCACATGACCTATCACATGAGTCTGGTTATAGAAGATCCATTCTATGCTGACCTTGGTGGTGTTCAGTGGCAGCTGGTATTTCTGCTGCTGAGTCCAGTTGTTGTAGCTATGCCTGCTGTTAGCCCGGGGGTTTATGCTGCAGTATTCAAGTTTCAATATCCTTTTCCTTGTCGTCCAAATCTGGGAGACCCTAACATTGGGTGTTATATGCTGCCCCCTGGAGGTCACACCAAATATAGAAGAGATTTACTCCTCCTTCTCCCTGCAGCATATACGCCCCTGCAGGAATACTGTCAGTTTATTATTTGGTGTCGTTGGAGGCACATCTCCACACTAAAGCTCCTTGCTACAGATGAAGTTTTGGGGACCATCGGGGTCCCCCGGCATGGGCCTTCGGCCCCATATGCCGTGCTCCCTCACCATACCCTTTCAAAGGGCCTCTGGTGAGGTAGAAGCCGACTGAGGGGTCTACAGTCCTCTGTGCCCCTGGCCGTTACACAGTCACTGTGTGGCCCCTGTGACGGAGTTCAACTCCTGGTAGTCACAGACGATGGATGCAGGCTCCACCACAGGTACCGAGCTGGCCCCCTATCTTCTCCCCCTCTGGGGATCCAGGTATGTGCTGGCACTTGGGGGCCCCCGCATCCACAGCAGGATCCAGGACTGGACCTGCTGTAGTGTCCCTGCATTGGCCCCTAGCCTGGTTGTAAGCCCACCAGCGATCCCCTCCCTGCCTGTCTTAGCACAGCATGAGGTCGGGGCACAGGGCTCAGGGCATGGGGCCCCGTTTTCCCGCATCCGCGGGTGTTTTTGCGGGACTTCCGCGCCGGAACCCCTCACGCAGGCTGGCCGCGGCCTCAAATTTAGTCCCCGGCTTCATCGGAGGCCTAGGCCGCGATCCCGCGCCCTGCTTGTCTATCTGCAGCAGAGGGGCGGGCTTTGCTTAGAATGGCCATAGCAGCTCAGGGCTCGGTCTCTGGCCTCTCCCCCTCTCAGGGCTTCCCCCATCCTGTGTACACAATGGGGCCACAGTTCCCGCGTTTTTACAGGCCCTCCCTTCTCTGACTCCCCCCTCTCTCTCTGTGGGGGCCATTTTGGCCTCATTCTCTTGCTTCAGTATACAACTGCTGCTGGGAGAGCTGCTGCTGGGAGACTCAGACTTGGGATCCGGACTTTGGAAGTGCGGTAAGCCACACCATTGGTGTGGATTCTCCTCTGTGGCATCCCCTTCTGTTATACTGTCTTTTTGGGTAGTTGTGCACAGGATTGGGTCAGACTATGTCTTCTTCTAAGAGCAAGGGTAAGACCCGTAAGGCTGCAAAGTTGTATGCAACTTGTACAGGGTGCAAAGTCACATTGCCTGCGCAGAGTGTCCATCCCCTCTGCACGGTCTGTGAGCAGAATGGGTCACCGGATCTCCTCGGAACCCGGCCCCAGGTGGATGCCCCTACCCCCGCTGAGGAACAGGCGTCCGCTCCCCCGGTTTTAACTCCGGCTCCTCAATGGACTGACGTCTTATCTCAGTCATTGTCTGATTCAGTGGCCTTGGCAGTGTCACGAGCTATGTCGCAATCCGTAGCCTCCATGACTAGGTCCATCATTCAGGCCATCAACCAGAGCCAGGACCAGGACGTGGAGGGTTCTCCCTCGGTCCCGGGTCCGTCTCTTTCTCCGGGGCGTAACAGGCCCTCTCCGTCTCTAGGAGAGCCCAGCTCCAAGAGACTTCGCCGAGACCCTTCCCCCTCCTCACCCAGATCTCAATCTAGGGAACCTCTGGAGGAAGGTGAGGAACAGGACTCTTCGTCCTCTGGCTCAGAGGCGGCCTCTGGCTCGGTCCCGGAAGGGGACGCTCTGGCTGACACTATTGTCTCCATTATTAATGACATTTTTTGCATTCCCGCTCCCGACACTCAGTCTGAGCAGCGAGACAAGGTCTCTCTCAGGGATCCTAAGAGACCGGCCAACATCTTCTCGAACCACCATGACTTTATAGACACGGTGCAAAAGCCTAGGGCTTGTCCGGCCAAACGTTTTATGCTAAAATCCACGGATCCCAAGTATCCGTTTGCCCCGGCAGTACTATCTGGCTGGTCTCAACCTCCTAAGGTGGACCCGGCCGTGGCCAGATTGGCTACTAGAACCACAATTTCCATTGCCGACAGCTCGTCTTTAAAAGACTCGGCAGACCGTCAGGTTGAACTGTTGACCAAGTCCATCTATGACGCGGTCGGCGCTGCTTTTCCCCCCGCCTTTGCAGCGGTTTGGTCTCTTAAGGCGCTCTCTAAGTTTACAGATGCAGTTTATGCCAAGACTCGCCAGGCGGTTCCTGAGGTGTCCCCCCTTCTAGAACAAATGGCTATGGTCTCGAAATATGCTCTTAACGCCGTGCTGGATTCAGCCGGTCGTTTCGCAGTGGCAGCCGCCAATTCCCTCGCCATTCGAAAAATTCTCTGGCTCCGGGATTGGAAAGGTGATGCTTCTTCCAAGAAGCATCTTACGGGGATTCCCTGTACCGGGGATCGTCTTTTCGGGGAACGTCTGGACGAACTCATCAAAGACACAACAGGAGGCAAAAGTACTCTTCTGCCCCAACAAAAAAGTGGAAAACCTGCGCAGCAAAGGTCTGCCAGGTTCCGTCCCTTTCGTTCCTTTCGTTCCCCTGGCTGGTCCTCTAGACAGTCCTCCTCTAACAACAGAACCTTTCGTTCCGACAAGACCCAGTCTTCCCGAGGTCAGAGTTCTTCCTGGCGCGCTCGCCAGCAGAAATCCTCTAGTCAGAAGCCTTCCAAGACAGCCTCTGCATGACTCACATGGCTCCAGCTCCGCACCCAGAGTCGGGGGCAGATTGTCCCTCTTTCGGGACGTTTGGCTCTCCGACGTCCTAGATCAATGGGTGCGAGACATTATCTCTCATGGTACCTTTACACGCCGCGACGGCAGGCTGGATACAGCCCGCTACAGGCTACAAATGTAGCTTGTAGCGTCAATGTAGCCCGTCGTAGCGGCGTCTGAAGACGCGACGCTACAGCCGGCGACAGATACATCTGTTTATGGGCTCTGCTCGAAAACTGATGGCTACATCGCCGATGGTAGCGAGCTGTATCGGCGTGTAAAGAAGCAACGGAAGGGAACTCCGGACACCCTGCGATGTAGCTGCAATGTAGCTAAGGCGTGACCTCGGCTCCGTCTTACCGCGCCCCATGTGCGATCATTGGTGGAAGCTGCTGCATGACGATTGGTAGTCGCTGCATAGGGAGGCACATTTAAAGGAGCTGACCAGTCACACTACACAATCGCTCGAGCGTGCTGTATTACTCAGCCTCCTGCGTTGCCTGCCCAATCAGGATGTTATTGCTTCGTCCTATCAGCGTACGGACGGCTCGTAATCCACAATTGTGGCACGCCTATGTGCTGTCCCTGCTGCACCAGGTCCGCCCATAGTAGCTGGTTATAGCGGTGTGTAAATGACCTACAGCTGGCTACTTGAGACACCCGGCGATGTAGCTAGCTGTAGATGTAGCGTGGCGTAGCGAACCTTGTGGCGGCGTGTAAAGAGGGTGCGTTGACCGTTTGTAACCGTTTGAGCGTGCTCGTGCACGTGAAGTAGCGGGATGTATCCAGCCTGCCGTCGCGGCGTGTAAAGGTACCATCACGGCTACTTCATAGAACTGAACTCAGTCCCCCCAAGCCGATTCTTCAGGACATCTCCCCCTCCCGCCAAGATCCACGCTTTTCAACAAGCGCTGGAGGCTCTGAAGCGGGAAGGAGTCATTGTCCAGGTTCCCGTCAGGGAACGGTTTCAGGGATTTTATTCAAATCTCTTTATTGTGCCCAAGAAGGACGGGTCCGTCCGCCCTGTGCTGGACCTAAAACTTCTGAACAAGCAAGTCAAAATGAGGCATTTTCGCATGGAATCGCTTCGTTCTGTGATAGTCTCAATGACTCAAGGGGAATTCTTGGCATCCATAGACATAAAGGATGCATATCTACACATCCCAATTGCCCCAGCTCACGAACGGTTCCTGCGTTTTGCGATCGGAGACGACCATTTCCAGTTCGTGGCTCTCCCCTTCGGCTTGGCCACCGCCCCACGAGTATTCACCATGGTGATGGCCTCCGTAGTCGCCATACTGCACTCGCAGGGTCTGTTGGTCATCCCTTATGGTACCTTTACACGCCGCGATGGCAGGCTGGATACATCCCGCTACTTCACGTGCACGAGCACGCTCAAACGGTTACAAACGGTCAACGCACCCTCTTTACACGCCGCCACAAGGTGCGCTACGCCACGCTACATCTATAGCTAGCTACATCGCCGGGTGTCTCAAGTAGCCAGCTGTAGCTCATTTACACACCACTATAACCAGCTACTATGGGCGGACCTGGTGCAGCAGGGACAGCACATAGGCGTGCCACAATTGTGGAGTACGAGCCGTCCGTACGCTGATAGGACGAAGCAATAACATCCTGATTGGGCAGGCAACGCAGGAGGCTGAGTAATACAGCACGCTCGAGCGATTGTGTAGTGTGACTCGTCAGCTCCTTAAATATGCCTCCCTATGCAGCGACTACCAATCGTCATGCAGCAGCTTCCACCAATGATCGCACATGGGGCGCGGTAACCCGGAGCCAGGGTCACGCCTTAGCTACATTGCAGGCTGTCCCGAGTTCCCTTCCGTTGCTTCTTTACACGCCGATACAGCTCGCTACCATCGGCGATGTAGCCATCAGTTTTCGAGCAGAGCCCATAAACAGATGTATCTGTTGCCGGCTGTAGCGTCACGTCTTCAGACGCCGCTACGACGGGCTACATTGGCACTACAAGCTACATTTGTAGCCTGTAGCGGGATGTATCCAGCCTGCCGTCGCGGCGTGTAAAGGTACCATTACTTATAGACGTCCTCCTAGTCAAAGCTCCCTCACATCAGGAATGCCAGCAAGCAGTGTCCACGACTCTGTCGACGCTCCGGAGGTTCGGCTGGATAGTCAACCTCCCGAAATCGATCCTAGTGCCTTCCCAGAGCCTGGTATATCTAGGCATGCTGTTCGACACTCGTGCAGCGCTGCTACTTCTGCCTCATGAGAAGGTCGTCTCTCTCCAAGCAGGTGTTCGCTCCATTCTCCCTCCTCACTTGTACTCCATCAGGCATCTGATGCAGATCCTGGGAAAAATGGTGGCTTCAATAGAAGCAGTCCCGTTTGCGCAGCTCCATCTGCGTCCCCTTCAGCTGGAGATCCTTCGGGTCTGGGACAAGAATCCGAGGACCCTGGATCAGAAGATTTCCCTGTCTCTCCAGTGGTGGCTGACAGAGCAGTCCCTGTCTCAGGGTTGCTCCCTCCTCCCACCATCTTGGTCGGTGGTCACTACGGACGCCGGTCTCTCCGGCTGGGGAGCGGTGTTTCTTCACCACAGGGCTCAGGGTACATGGTCTCCGGTGGAGTCCTCCCTTCCCATCAACATTCTGGAGATCAGGGCAGTGTACCTGGCTCTCCTGGAGTTTCAGCCGCTCTTACGCGGCCGCCAAGTGAGGATCCAATCAGACAATGCGACGGCCGTCGCTTATATAAACCATCAGGGAGGCACTCGCAGCAACCTGGCGATGCTGGAAGTTCAAAAAATCCTGTGCTGGGCGGAGGCTACGGGCTCCGCTTTCTCCGCGGTCCACATTCCGGGGGTGGTCAACTGGGAAGCAGACTATCTCAGCCGGCAGGGTATGGACCCGGGCGAATGGTCTCTCCACCCGGAAGTGTTCCAAGCCATTTGCAGGCGGTGGGGGACTCCGGATGTCGACTTGATGGCATCTTTCCTCAACCACAAGGTTCCGGTGTTCATAGCCAGGGCTCACAACCACAGGGCATTGGCGGCGGACGCTCTGGTCCAGGATTGGTCTCAGTTCCGCCTGCCATACGTGTTTCCACCTCTGGCTCTGTTGCCTCGAGTGCTCCGCAAGATTCGGGCGGAATGTCACCGGGCGATTCTAATCGTACCCAATTGGCCCAGGAGAGCCTGGTTCCCAGAACTGCTCCGACTCGCCGACGGCGAACCGTGGGGTCTGCCAGATCGTCCATACCTTCTCTCCCAAGGTCCATTCTTCCGCCACAATTCTGCGGCGCTCAGGTTGACTGCTTGGCCCTTGAATCCTGGATCCTGACACAATCGGGTCTTCCCCGGGAAGTTCAGGATACCATGAAACAAGCTCGTAAGCCTGTCTCGCAAAGAATCTATCACTGGACGTGGAGAATTTTTCTCTCCTGGTGCTTTACTAAGGGCCATTCTCCGTGGCCTTTCTCCTTGCCGACATTGCTTTTGTTTCTTCAGTCGGGGCTGGACTCTGGTCTTGCCTTGAGTTCTCTGAAGGGACAGGTGTCAGCTCTCTCCGTCCTTTATTCCATAAGGCTGGCGAGGCTCCCTCAGGTTTGCACATTTATGCAAGGAGTGGCCCACATTGTCCCTCCTTACAAGCGTCCTCTAGATCCTTGGGATCTTAATTTGGTTCTCTCGGCTCTTCAGAAACCTCCGTTTGAACCTATCTCAGTTATCCCTTTGTCCACCCTGTCACACAAGGTGGCATTTCTGGTAGCTATCACCTCGCTTCGGCGGGTGTCTGATTTGGCGGCGTTGTCATGCAAGCCCCCATTCTTGGTGGTGCATCAGGACAAGGTTGTTCTGCGCCCCGTTCCCTCTTTTCTACCGAAGGTGGTCACTCCTTTCCACCTCAATCAGGATATCTCTCTTCCGTCCTTTTGCCCAAACCCAGTTCACAGGGTTGAAAAGGCCCTCACACTCTGGACTGTCAGGCTCTGAGGGTTACTTGTCTCGTAAGCTCCCTCTGTCGCGATCCCTTTCATTCTACGTCGAGCGGCAGGCTCTCGCTCCAAGGCCAATTGCTGTCAGTCGGCCATATTGGAGGCCTATCGCCTCGCCCCGGGACCCAGGGGCCTCAAGGCCATTCCCAGGCTGTGGGCGCTCCTGGGCTTGCGGCATCAAGCTCGGCCCAACAGGTGTGTCAGCTGCACTGGTCAGCCTCCACTTCTCAAAGCATTACCAGGTACATGTTCATGCCTCACGGATGATCTGGCGACGCGTCTCCAGGCGGTGTGCCCAGTGTAATGTCGAGTTGCCTTTCAGGGTGCAGTGGTTTTTCCACCAGGGACTGCTTTTGGTCCCAATGTCAGGTCTCCAGATTTGGACGACAAGAAAAAGAAAGAATTTACGGTAAGTAAACAATTCTCTTTTTCTTTCCCAGTTTGTCTACTCCGATGTTGCCTATTGCAGGGTGCGTCGAATTGCCACACCATTGCACTGTAGCATTAAGTCGTAGGGGGCATGGCCTTACACATTAGATCACAGATGAACTGTGCAACTAGAAGGAGTCACATTGCCCACAGCCCACTTGAGGACAGTGATGACTCACAGGTATGGGACTCAGTTGTCTGGCCTCTTGTTCTGGAGGTTTCAAGGTGCCTCCAACCCTGGCCTGTGGTCTGCTTGAAAGGAGTTGAGAATGGAATAAAGTTGTATTGTATTCGTGAGCCCGGCTTAGGTGATGTGAGCGCGCTCAGTCTCCGAGGGTATATAGTGGCTTGATGGTACAGCTCCCTGCGGTAAGCAACCCCGGGCAGGATACCAGCGATGGTCCGGGTGCGGTGATAGATGAGATGGCAGGGTGCGAAGCTGATAAGAGATTGTGCACTCACCTGTACTTACTGAAGTTGCAGATGGTGATAGGGTTCCGCAGGTACAGTCTTGACACTAGCTGGCTGGGTGTCACAGGCTGCAAAGTCTCTGGGTCTCCATGATGCCTGCTTGATCTACCCTGTGTCCTGCCTAGGCCTTTTGAGGTGCCCAACTTGTACAGGCCGCCCGTAGATGGATCTGGTTGACATCTCGGACAGTTGTCAGTCGGTAAAAGTCGCAATCGGTGTCTCAAGAGGCTGAACCTCGCCGTCTTTGAACTGCACTCGTTAAAAACAAGTTCTCCTCCATTGGGCGCCTGTTCTCTCTCAGGCCATCCTTGGATCCTCCTTTCTCACAGGCGATCCGTCTTGTCTTCTCACCTAGTCTGCACACTGTTTGTCCTCCCTCTCCTAACTTCCCTAGGTATGGGCCTCTGCCATCTGTAAGTGTGTGTGTGTGGGAGTGCAAGGAGGAGCTCCAAAGACTGTTTGCATTCCATTGTGATAGGGGTAACCACACACTCATTTATGGGTGCAGTACCCCATTTGTGCCACCTGACCAGGTGCGGCGACACAGGAACATTCAATGCTTTCTTTTTACTTATCATTTCTGTCTGGTGCGATCTCCATTAGGAAATGAGCTCCATGATTGGCAATGCCATCCAGTGTACATCTTGCCACATGTATGCATTCCTTGACCAGTCGCTCGAGGGGGCATACTGCTGTGTGAGATGTGAGTACATTGTACATTTGGAAGCCCAGATACTGGATCTAAATGAACAACTGACAACGCTGAGATCCATAGACAATATGGAAAGGAGTCTGCTGCTCACTGAACAGCTGCTCAATGGGATAGATGTGGGGGAGGATGGTAGTATGGAGCTGCAGGACCATGAGGTAGCTAGCTGGGTGACAGTTAGAAGGCGGGGTAGAGGGAAGGGTGCCAGGGAGGCTAGCCCTGATCTGGCACACCCCAATAAATTTGCTATGTTGGCAGATGAGGGGGGTGTGAGTTCAGGTACAGCACTGCTGCAGCAGGGCATGACCTCTGAAAGCCAGAGGAGTGGCTGCTCCAGTAAGGAGGAAAACAGGAGAGAAGGACAGGCCAGACAGGTGCTGGTAGTGGGGGACTCAATTATTAGGGGAATAGATAGGGCAATCTGTCACAAAGACAGGGATCGTCGAACAGTGTGCTGCCTACCTGGCGCTCGAGTCCGGCACATCGCTGATCGGGTTGACAGATTACTGGGAGGGGCTGGTGAGGACCCAGCGGTCATGGTGCACATTGGCACAAATGACAAAGTTAGAGGTAGGTGGAAGGTCCTTAAAGATGATTTCAGGGAATTAGGCTGCAAGCTTAAGGCAAGGACCTCCAAGGTAGTATTCTCTGAAATACTGCCTGTACCACGTGCCACACCAGAGAGGCAAAGGGAGATTAGGGAGATAAATAAGTGGCTCAGGAATTGGTGTAGGAAGGAGGGGTTTGGGTTCCTGGAGAACTGGGCCGACTTCTCTGTTGGCTACAGGTTCCATGCTAGGGACGGGCTGCACCTCAATGGGGAGGGTGCAGCTGTGCTGGGGGAGAAAATGGCTAGAAGGTTGGAGGAATGTTTAAACTAGGGATTTGGGGGGAGGGTATTCATTGTATAGGAGGGGAAGATAGTGTAAATAGTAACCTGGGCACAAGTAATAAAATTGGGGGTGGCATGGGGGGTGGGGTTAGAACAGTCAATCTAGTAGGAAGGAATAGAGGTAAAGAGAGATGCATAAAGTGCATGTACACTAATGCCAGAAGCTTTACCAACAAAATGGGGAATTAGAATTGATTTTGTTGGAAAATAATTATGACATGGTGGGGATTTCGGAGACTTGGCTGGACGAGAGCCATGACTGGGCTGTTAATTTACAGGGCTATTGTCTGTTCAGAAATGACCGTACAAATAGGCGAGGAGGAGGTGTATGTTTATACGTAAAATCATCCTTAAAACCCATCCTGCGTGATAATATAGGTGAATCTAATGGAAATGTAGAGTCCCTGTGGGTGGAGATAAGGGGAGGGGGAAAAAATAATAAATTACTGATAGGGGTTTGTTATAAGTCCCCAACAATAATGGAAGTGGAGGAGAATATCCTCATAAAGCAAATAGATGAAGCAGCGACTCAGGGAGAAGTCATTATTATGGGGGACTTCAACTACCCTGAAATACATTGGGGATCAGAAACCTGCAGTTCCAGCAAAGGTAATAAGTTTTTGAAAACTATGAGAGACAATTACCTTTCACAACTGGTTCAGGACCCAACAAGAAGGGGGGCACTGCTGGACCTAATATTAACCAACAGGCCGGACCGCATATCAAATATACGGGTTGGAGGTCACTTGGGTAATAGTGATCATAACTTAATAAGCTTTCAAGCTTTCAAGTATCCTTTACTAAGACGTGTAGTAGAGGGGCGACAAGGACACTAAACTTCAGGAAGGCAAATTTCCAACGGTTGAGAGATGATCTTAGTGCAATAAATTGGGACGATGTCCTGAGACATAAAAGTACACAACACAAATGGGAGATGTTTATTAGCATCCTGAATAGGACCTGTGCACAATATATACCCTATGGGAATAAGCATGCTAGAAATAGGAGGAAACCACTATGGCTAAATAAAGCGGTAAGAAGTGCAATATGTGACAAAAAGAAAGCATTTAGGGAATTAAAGCAAGTAGGTAGTGATGAAGCATTATTAAATAAATACAGAAAATTAAATAAC
This sequence comes from Allobates femoralis, assembly GCA_033576535.1. Classification (NCBI taxonomy): domain Eukaryota; kingdom Metazoa; phylum Chordata; class Amphibia; order Anura; family Aromobatidae; genus Allobates; species Allobates femoralis. Next base: position 561,285,413 of record JARQOC010000003.1, read on the forward strand.
ATTTGTAAAAAGCAAATCAAGGCAGCAAAGATTGAGACAGAGAGACTCATTGCCAGAGAAAGTAAAAAGAATCCCAAAATATTTTTTAACTACATAAATAGTAAGAAACTAAACAATGATGGTGTTGGCCCCTTTAAAAATAGTCTGGGTGAAATGGTGGATGAGGATGAGGAAAAAGCCAATATGCTAAATGACTTTTTTTCAACAGTATTTACACAAGAAAATCCCATGACAGACAATATGATCAGTGATAACAAAAAGTCTCAATTAAATGTCACCTGCTTAACCCAAGAGGAAGTACGACATCGTCTAAAAATCACTAAAATTGACAAATCCCCGGGCCCGGATGGGATACACCCCAGAGTGCTGCGGGAATTAAGTACTGTCATAGATAGACCATTATTTTTAATACTTAAAGATTCCATAATAACAGGGTCTGTACCACAGGACTGGCGTATAGCAAATGTGGTGCCAATATTCAAAAAGGGGACAAAAACTGAACTTGGAAATTATAGGCCAGTAAGCTTAACCTCTACTGTGGGTAAAATCCTAGAGGGTTTTCTAAGAGATGCTATACTGGAGTATCTGAAGAAAAATAACCTCATGACCCATTATCAACATGGTTTTACGAGGGACCGTTCCTGTCAAACTAATCTGATAAGCTTCTATGAAGAAGTAAGTTCTGGACTGGACCAAGGAAATGCAGTGGATGTGGTGTATATGGACTTTTCAAAAGCTTTTGATACGGTGCCACACAAAAGGTTGATACATAAAATGAGGGCAATGGGGATAGGGGAAAATATGTGTAAGTGGGTTAAGAACTGGCTTAGTGATAGGAAACAAAGGGTGGTTATTAATGGAACACACTCAGAATGGGTCACAGTTAACAGTGGGGTACCACAGGGGTCAGTGTTGGGCCCGCTTCTATTTAATATATTTATTAATGACCTTGTAGGGGGCATACGGAGTAGAATCTCAATATTTGCGGATGACACTAAACTCTGCAGGGTAATCGATACAGAGGAGGACAATTTTATATTACAGGAGGATTTATGTAAACTAGAAGCTTGGGCTGCTAAATGGCAAATGCGCTTTAATGGGGATAAATGTAAAGTCATGCACTTGGGCAGAGGAAACAAAAGGTATAATTATGTGCTTAATTGTAAAACACTGGGCAAAACTGTCACTGAAAAAGACCTGGGTGTATGGGTAGATGACAAACTCACATTTAGTGGCCAGTGTCAGGCAGCTGCTGCAAAGGCAAATAAAATAATGGGATGCATTAAAAGAGGCATAGATGCTCATGAGGAGAACATAATTTTACCTCTATACAAGTCACTAGTGCGACCACACTTAGAATACTGTGTACAATTCTGGTCTCCGGTGTATAAGAAAGACATAGCTGAACTAGAGCGGGTCCAGAGAAGAGCGACAAAAGTCATTAGAGGACTAAGGGGTCTGCAATACCAAGACAGGTTATTAAACTTGGGGTTATTTAGCTTGGAAAAACAAAGGCTTAGGGGTGATCTTATAATAATGTATAAATATATGAGGGGACAGTACAGAGACCTTTCTAATGATCTCTTTACTCTTAGGCCTGAGACTGGGACAAGGGGGCATCCTCTACGTCTGGAGGAAAAAAGGTTTAATCATAATCACAGACGCGGATTCTTTACTGTAAGAGCAGTGAGACTATGGAACTCTCTACCACATGCTGTTGTAATGAGTGAGTCACTACTAACATTTAAGAAGGGCCTGGATGCCTTTCTTGAAAACTATAATATTATCAGTTATACATACTAGATTCTTTGATAGGGCGTTGATCCAGGGAATTAGTCTGATTGCCGTATCTGGAGTCAGGAAGGAATTTTTTCCCCCAATGTGGAGCTTAGTGTTGCCACATGTTTTTTTTTTGCCTTCCTCTGGATCAACACGTTAGGCTATGGGTTGAACTAGATGGACTTAAAGTCTTCCTTCAACCTTAAAAACTATGTTACTATGTTACTATGTTTCTATGTTTGCAATTTGGGCACAAAATTGTCCTCAGTGGGTATGAAACTGAAACAGCCCTGAAAAATCTGGCAATAATAATGGTTTCAAGATGAAACCTAATTATGCCAGAACAGTGGGGGAACAGGCTGATGGGTCTCGGGGATATTTACAACAGCAGACACCAAAATGTGGTGCCACTGTAAATTCCCCAGTTGATGGTACAATGTTTGTGGAAATTACTGATTCCACAAATAGAACTACGATTGAGGATCTCCAAATTGCAGTATGTAGCTCTCAAGTACCTACTGGAAATCTTGTCAAGATCGATTGACAATTAGGGATCCCTAAAGAGCTGGCTCCAGTATGTCCTGTCATACTGGATTCTTCAGGGAGACGCCACATAAAAGCCAGAATTAAAGATCAGGACACACAAATTATGCTTGATACTGGTGCGGAAATCTCCATTACAAATATCAAACATGATTTGCATCCAAACAGCCCTCAGTGGGTGGTGATTGGATTTGATCACTAACAAGGGGGGGTGAAGGCCCACAGAATTGAGGAAGTAATGGTCCAGTTTGCCAAACACTTAACCCTCAAGATCCCAATGTGGTATTACCATGGTTCTGACAACATCATCGGTACTGTTGTAATGACCCAAAATGGATGGATCCTAGATTTGGCAAACTGCATTGTGTGGAAGGGACCCAGACAATCCAAGGTGTGTGTCATACAATGCCAGTGTCTGGGACCACCCTTGCCGGCAATGGAGAATTCAGCTGATATGCTCGAACACAAATGGCCAGAGGTCTCTCATAATATAGACATTGAACCCATTGTGTTCGAACATCCTGATTTGTAGGCCCAGGGTAAAAACGACTGTGGCAGATCGATTGGTGTCCAGGTGGGCATACAGAGGCCAGACCCACCCCCTCAACGTCAATATCGCTTCCCACTGGAAGAGACACAGTCGACACTGTCCTGGAATTGGAGACCAAGGGTGAGGTCATAGAGGGGAATTCAAAGTGCAACAACCTTCTATGGCCTGTGAAGAAAAAGGACACTAATGTGTGGTGTCTCACCATAGACCTACGTGTCCTTAATAAGTACACGCCGATGTCTGCCCCCGTAGTTGCACAAACTCCTGACATAATGACGAGGATAAGTGAAAAAGCCGCATATTCTCGACCATTGATGTCACCAATGGCTTCTTCTCTATTGAACTCACAGAAAACTGTAGGTACAAATTTGCTTTTACAGTGGGGAACAAACAGTACATGATTAATGTACTCCCCCAGGGGTTCCACAGTATTCCTACGTATTTTCACCAGGCATTGGCGGCCGTACTGAGCATGTTTTCTCGGCCGGAATGTCTCTTGCGATATGTAGATGACTTACTCCTTCACACAGAGACCATGGAAGAACACTTGGTTCTGTTGAGGGAGCTCTTGGGACTCCTATGTAAATCTGGACTCAAGCTGAGTCCTCACAAGGCAAATTTGGCCAGGACAGAGGTGACTTTCCTTGGGGTGCAGGTCTCTTTTGGAGCCAAAGGAATTGTGGCGACCTGAGTGGAAGCTGTGGTCAAGTTACCTTGGCCTGGCACTCTACAGGACTTACGGAAGTTCCTGGGAGTGGCCAACTTCTTGAGGGAATTCATAGAGGATTTTGCTGACAAAGCGAAACCCCTTTATGAACTCCTCAGAGGAGAAGAACCCTCCCTCCAGGGCTGGTCAGAAGCACAGGATGAGGCCTTTTCAACTCTGAAAAGAGACCTTGCCTCTGCATCTGTGTTAGCCACCCCCAACCCAAATGGAGAAATGGCCATCCAGGCGCATGCTGGGACTGAGTCTATCTCTGTTGTCCTTCTACAGGAGATAGGACATGACAGTAGACCACTGGGATAATTTTCCCGGCTCCTCTCACTGGTCGAACGAGGGTTCAACGAATGTGCCAAACAACTGGCTGCCATACACTATGCCGTTAAAACCACATATTATAGGTTTCAGATCTCTGACTGTACAGACACCACATTATCTTTTGGTCCTTTTAGTCAGAGATACACTCCCTGGAGTCTCCCAACAGAGATTCGGGAGATTGATCATGGACCTCAGTGGCCGGAATCTGAAAGTAGACCACAAGGCAAAGTACCGTATTTTTCGCTTTATAAGACGCACCGGATTATAAGACGCACCCCCACATTTGATGAAGGAAAAGAGGAAAAAATAATTTTTAATGTTAAACGAGGTTCACCTTATAATGCCAGTGTCTGTCTTATATGTATGTCCTCCAACCTGGTATATATATATATATATCCCCCCACATAGCCTTCATTTTGGCAAACTGTCACCCCTATAATGGTGGCACACAGTCCCCCTATGATGCTGGCACACAGTCCCCCTATGATGCTGGCACGCAGTCCCCCTATGATGCTGGCACGCAGTCCCCCCTATGATGCTGGCACACAGTCCCCCCTATGATGCTGGCACACAGTCCCCCCTATGATGCTGGCACACAGTCCCCCCTATGATGCTGGCACACTGTCCCCCTTTGATGCTTGCACACTGTCCCCCTATGATGCTGGCACACTGTCCCCCTTTGATGCTGGCACACTGTCCCCCATTGATGCTGGCACACTGTCCCCATTGATGCTGGCACACTGTCCCCCTATGATGCTGGCACACTGTCCACCTATGATGCTGGCACACTGTCCCCCTTTGATGCTGGCACACTGTCCCCCATTGATGCTGGCACACTGTCCCCCATTGATGCTGGCACACTGTTCCCCATTGATGCTGGCACACTGTCCCCCATTGATGCTGGCACACTGTCCCCCATTGATGCTGGCACACTGTCCCCCTATGATGCTGGCACACTGTTCCCCTTTGATGCTGGCACACTGTCCCCCATTGATGCTGGCACACTGTCCCCCTATGATGCTGGCACTGTCCCCCATAAGGCTGGCGCACATTTAAAATAATAAACAATATCATACTCACCCCTCTCCTCGCTCCCTCGCTGTCCGTGCTATCACCGCTCTCTGTGCTGTGGCGGCATCCGGGTACTGTGAGCAGCGCGCAGGTGATGACGTCACTCTGCAGCGACGCTCACAGGACCCGGATGCCGGCAAAGACAGCGGGGATGGCGTGGACGGCAGGGAGCAAGGAGAGGGGTGAGTATGATCGTGCTCCCAGAGATAGTCAGTGTCTTCCACGCTTTCATTGCATTGAAAGCACTGACTATCCACACGGGACCGCAGCCTCTGGGCTGCGGTCCCGCTCCTGTAGTATGGGCTGCTCCTGCTGGTGATTGACAGCGGGAAGCAGTGCATATTAGAGGAGATAATGAGCGGCCCCACGTGACCACGGGGCCGCTGATGCAGCCTCCTACAGCCTCCTGAGAGCCCCTGGACACCGCTCCACAGCCCCCCCACCACACAAGTATTCTTTCACATTACAAAACGCACCCCCCACTTTCCCCCAAAATTTTGGGGAACAAAAGTGCGTCTTATAATGCGAAAAATACGGTATGTTCTGGCTCAGTTGTTAAACATGACAGGGACCGAACATGACTGTGGTCAACCATCACTATCCAGCACACCACAAGTATTCAGGACCGACAGACATCCAGAAGACAGGGTCATCTTTGTTGACAGCTCTCGATTCTGTCTGGATGGCACTTATGTGTCCGGATTTGCAGTGCTGGATGACACCACAGGCACCCAGAGTCTCGTCTGGTTGCCAGGTCACATGTCAGCACAACGGGCTGAACTGGAGGCTGTCAATGATGCTCTCCTCCTTCAACCTCCAGGGAATCGAACTATATAGTAACAGTTCATATGTAGTTCGATCTCTCACCCTGCACCTGGACATGTGGACAAAACGAGGGTTTGTAGACAGCCAGAATAAACCTCTGGCCCACGTTACGGTCCTGAAGGAATTGTGGGATTGGGGCAGGCACATCCAGCGGAGGCAGCCATTATCAAAGTCCCAGCGCATCAAAGAGGAGAATAGCCTTTGACCATAGGCAATAACAAGGCCGACGAACTAGCCAAGTTTGCAGCAGTGTCTGGTGTCCTTCGGGAACCAGGTACTGAGCAGAACCCTGCATTCCAGATTGCAGTGAGGCAAACCAAACTAAAAGATGGCTCTGTGTCATTTGAAGAGGAACAGGCAAAAGATCCAGTTCTAATGACATATATCGCAGCTCCACAGCATCCCTGGACAATATGTCAGGGGATTCTGTGTCATGATACTGGTACCCAACAACTTCCTCTACCAATAGTCCCGCAACATCTACAGGCAGAACTGACGAAACTAAACCACCAACTGCTTGGACACCTTGGTCGGGACAAGCTACTGTCCCTCCTGAGAGACAAATTATACTGGTCTGGAATGTCAAACACGGTGGAGGAAGTCACCCAGCAATGTCTGGTATGTGTTCAGGTCAACCCAAGACCATCAGCCCTGAAGCCAGTACTGCAGCGTGTTCCACCTGCAGAGGGTCCGTAGTCCGCAATCCAGATTGATTACATCGGACCATTATCAGCAGGAAGTTGTAACTGCCGTTAAGCACTGGTGGTGGTGGCTGTTTTCTCCAGGGTAGAAACGATCCCCACGGTCAATGATTCAGCTTCCACTACTGCCCGGGTTCTTTGGGAACAGGTTCTGTCATGATGGGGTTTTCCAAGAGTGATAGAATCAGAGGGACACATTTCACAGGTAAGGTCATGAAAACGCTTTGTGGAATTTTGGACATAAAGCAAAGGTTTCATTTCCCCTATGACCCTCAGGCTGCTGGAATCGGGAACGAATGAACCGCACACCTCAAATCACGGCTTTCTAAAGCACTGTTGGAGAGGGGTTCCTCATAGGTAACATCCCTTCCGGAGGTACTGATGGGTATACGAGCAACAAAAGGTACCAGTACCGGTATCACTGCATTTGAGCTGATGACTGGACGCAAAATGCCCCTGTGTCTACCAAACGAGCCCCAACTGTCTGAGCCCATGAAAAATGACATTGCCAGAGACATGTTCCTCCAACAGGTAAGTACAAACCGTACTTACAGAGGAAGACACCATTGCCCTCTGTAGGGAAAAAGGTCATGGTAAAAATCTTCCGCCAATCCGGACCATGGGACGCAAACTTGCAAGGACCTTAGCAGGTCCTTGAAGTAATGGGCGACACCATGCTAAGGGTACAGAGGCCGATGACAACAAAAAAGAGATCCTCTAGATGTCAGGAATCCTTTTGGATCCACATCGACCAAGCAAAGGCCACCCAAGCCTCACCAACTCAATCATAGTTGCACAAGCAGAGTTGAGTGAAAGGTGAGTTGGTAGGTCGAAGGTAGCTCCCTAAGTAACATTGTAAATACGGATATACATGAATTCACTATAACAGATACACATTTAAAAAAAATCATTCAACAGGTCACTGAACACTATGGATATGGAAGTCCTGAGAGGTAAGCTCGGGGACATTGCGTGACATGCTGGGGACAGGTTCAGAACTCAGCTTGATGTAAACCATGTCTTAGAGGGTTTACAGCATTCGCACACTGATGCCACTACCTCTCTATCTTCTGCTCTACGAGAGAAGTTTAGAAGGTTAGTTGCAGGTCTAGTAGAAGTGGAAGACACAGTTCAGTTTGCCCCTAGCATGTACACAGGTCCAGAGGGAACTCTCTGGCAACCTAAAGCATATAGTTTCCTCTCTATATAAGGGCCACTTCCCATTCAACGTCTGACAAAGAGTAAGTTCCCTAATCTCCCCGTTTGCAGCCAACCATACAAACTAGTGGCTGGTTCAATGGCATGGGTGCCATAATTTCACCTGCACGGCGTCTTCTTTGGCACCTGTATCTGGTAATATCAAAAAGGGGTACAGTGCCATGAATAAAGGAATTGTTGTTAGAAATAAAACGATGCTTCATCCACAGCTCACCTCAGACATCCTAACCTATGAGCGACGCCATCTGTTTGATACAGAGGGATGCTGGAGGAAAGACGATGCTATCCTCTGTCAAGGGAGTCAAGATAGGGTGCTTAGACACCAGTGTTGGGACTCTGAGGGGTCATGTGAGATGAAGACTAACCCAATACCCTCCTCTCGCCTGAAATATTTTTGTCAAGGGTATTGGTGTTGGTACCAAGGGAAAAATGTTACGCATTCTTTATATGCAAAATAAAAAGGAAAAGGGGCGCAAATGTGTAGGATCCCCTTATTAAAAATGTCTAAGTGGCGTGAGTAGGTGGCCACTCACCTTATCTGGTTGGGCAAGTCCTGCACAACCCGGTTTACCAGCCTCCACCACCGGCGGTATGTGCCCTGCCTCTCCGCTTTCCTCTCTCCTGGTCCTCGGAACAGGACCTATCCGTTCACGTGACCACGAAACCGAATTTGTGTCACCGCTCTTTGTTGTGGGTTGCCAGGAAAACGCCATGTCCTCAAGGCAGATCGTTTGTGCTGTTCCTGAGCTGCTCCAGCCGCCAGTCCCTCACAAAGGGAGTAGTTTTCATGCAAAAAATAGTAATGGCGGTCTGATTAGGAGCACTCTAAGGATCAAGCAGACATATAAGATGTTTTGATAAATGGCAAACCTTTTATTAATTTCTTAGCTCCCTTCACAGCTTCACTACACGTTTCAATTGTATAGAACAGTCTTCATCAGGTGGCGCCTGATGAAGACTGTTCTATGCAGTTGAAACACGTAGTGGAGCTGTGAAGGGAGCTAAGAAATTAATAAAAGGTTTGCCATTTATCAAAACATCTAATATGTCTGCTTGATCCTTAGAGCGCTCCTAATCAGACCGCCATTACTATTTTTTGCACGCATTCTTTATATGGCACTAATTGCACCGAAAGAGGCATACTCCTCCCAGGAGCATATTGTACCCTTAGTCCCGTTTTAGGTTTAGTTGTAGCAGTTCAGCAGGGATGGACCCAGATAACACCGGAGAAGAGACTCGACGTTCGCCCTGACACTCCTGTGAGGCTGCAAAAGATTCCTCTTGGTTTTGGTCATGAGCTCAAGCGTCTCTTGTTAGATTTCAGCAAAGAAGACGACATACTCCGAAATCTTCATGAGGCTGAGAATCAAGTAAGTATTCAGCTTGAGCATGACAAGACCAAGATAACGAGGATTACCAATGCCTTAGATACCGACTCTAAGGTGCCCTGGTGGGAAAGTTTATTTGGCTATAGTCCGACAGCTACATCTTTTTTTAACTTTATTATCCACCCTGTGATTGTTCTTCTGGTTCTTGTTCTTGTTATGTATGTTGGACTGTGCCTGGTTTACCGGAGAGTAAAGAGACTTGCCCACCAGATACAAGAGAACCAGGCAAACTTCACGAATTTAACTGCCGAAGAAGGTCCAGGACTTAGTATTAAAAGTCCTGGAACCTTGCGATTATGTTTGTATGAGTGTTTAGGACATTACATCAACTCAGTCCTGTAACCTCACAGCATTGAATATATTGCTTAGTTTTTACTTTGATTTATGTGTATGGGATGGGGATGGAGATATACTACATACTGTTTAATTTTTACATTGGTATAGGTGTGTTTGGTAAGGGAGGGATATAGACTTGTTTGTGTTGAAGAAAGAGTAAGGTTCTATAAGGACAGGCCCCATCATTGTCTAAGGTATTTGCTACTTTAACCCTTAGGTTGGTAACGTTCATAAGGGATGGATTAAAGGTCGGTTGGACTATTTTCTTCTCACAGTCAATTTAGGTTTGCTGATATCCTCCCCTACCCAATAAACTCTGACCTGCCTAGTAGAGATTCAACTATCTATCCATGGAAGAAACCACATTGACGATAGATGCTTCCATCAAGCTTGCAGGACAAGTCTCTGCTGAAAGTCGTGGCGCTGCTAAGAAGAATGCCATCCCCTGATTGATCTAATCCCAAGAAACAGGTGCTCCAAGAAACCATCTGGTGAGGCCCAGCTACAGATTGTGATCCCCGGAATTCCCTACACACCAGAAAAAAACAAATAAACAAACTGGTAGGGAGAGGGGAGAACACAGGAAAATTCTGTGGGCCAATCAAAAGACGAAGGTGCAGCAACTCCATAGTTTAGGCAGTCAAGCGTGGAAGACTACTTTGGGCTAGGCGTGTATCTCGAGATTGACCATGACAGGTACAGCCACTCCAGCCAGAGTCTAAGCAGTGAAGCTTAGAAGAAGACTACTTGGGGCTAGACATGTATCTCGAGATTGGCAACGACAAGGTCAGAAGTGTACTGACAAATAAAGAACTTTATTCCTGAACCAAAGAGACCAAGAAGATCCAGAAAAATGACTATGGTGTAATCTGGCATCACTATAGTATATGGCGGTACATTACAGTACATGTATAGCAGCAATATAGTATATGGTGGTATATTACAGCACATGTATAGCAGCACTATAGTATATGGCAGTACATTACAGTACATGTATAGCAGCGCTATAGTATATGGCAGTACATTACAGCACATGTATAGCAGCGCTATGGTATATGGCGGTACATTACAGTACATGTATAGCAGCACTATGGTATATGGCAATACTCCGCTCCCCGCGGCCCCCTTGCTCCTCCTGGCTCCTCCACAGTAAAAGTAAAAATAAAAAAATCCTCAGTGAGGATACTCACCTGTCCGCTGGCTTGCTCCACCTCCGTCTTCTAGGTCCTACAGGCCTTTAGGACCTGTCGTTGCCTGGGAAACCGATCAGCTGATCGGTCATATGACCGCTAACTGCCGAGGCGGCAGGATGGAGCAGGGGGGCAGGATTGAGCAGGGGGGCAGGATGGTGATGGGGGGGGCAGGATGGTGACAGGGGGGCAGGATGGTGATGAGGTGGTGGGGCAGGATGGTGACGGGGGGGCAGGACGGTGGCGGGGGGCAGGATGGTGGCGGGGGATGCGGCATGGAGCGAGTGGGGCAGGATGGAGCGAGCGGGGCAGGATGGAGACAGGGGAGGGGGGGCAGGATGGAGCCGGGGGGGTGGGGAAGGTTGGAGCGATCAGGGCAGGATGGAGCCAGGAGCCAGGAGGGGCAGGATGGAGCTGGGGGGGGCAGGATGGAGCCGGCTGGGGGGCAGGATGGAGCTGGCAGGGGGGGCAGGATGGAGCTGGTGGGGGGGCAGGATGGAGCCAGCGGGGGGCAGGATGGAGCCGGCAGGGGGGCAGGATGGAGCCAGGGGGAACAGGATGGAGCAATCAGGGCAGGATGGAGCCGGCGGGGCAGAATGGAGCAGGGGGGCAGGATGGAGCCGGGGTAGCAGGATGGAGCCAGCGGGGGTGGTAGGATGGAGCCGGCGGGGGGGCAGGATGGAGCCAGGGGGGCAGGATGGAGCGATCAGGGCAGGATGGAGCCGGGGGGGCAGGATGGAGCCGGCGGGGCAGAATGGAGTTGGGGGGCAGGATGGAGCCGGCGGGGGTGGTAGGATGGAGCTGGGGGGGGCAGGATGGAGCGATCAGGGAAGGATTGAGCTGGGGAGGGGCAGGTTGGAGCCGGGGGATGGAGCAGGATGAAGCCGGGGGGGGGGCAGGATGGAGCTGGGGGGGCAGGATGGAGCCGGCAGTGGGGCAGGATGGAGCCGGCGGGGGGGGCAGGATGGAGCCGGGGCGGCAGGATAGAGCGATCAGGGCAGGATGGAGCCGATGGGGGGGCAGCATTGAGCAAGCGGGGCAGGATGGTGGCGGGGAGCAAGATGGAGTGCTTGGTAACCAGAAGCAGTAGCAGGCAGTGTTCTGCTAGGACCTTGCATGATGTCAGGATGACATCGTCATTTGGCGCTGTGATGGGCCCGCTCGCGGTCATATGATATGTGACGCGCATATCACATGACCGCGAGCAGGCCAATCAAAGTGCCGAACGCCGATGTCATTCTGACATCATGCAAGGTCCTAGCAGAACACTGCCTGCTACTGCTCACGGTTACTGAACACTCGGCGGAGAGGTAAGTATAACAATCTTTATTATTTATAATACATTTGTCTTTATTTTACATTTGATTTCCAGTGTATAATGCACTGCGAAATCAAATCACTAAAGAAGTAGCCCTAAGGAGCAGGAGGACATGGGGAGCGGGAGTGCAGACAGGGCAGAGGAGCGGGGTATGGAGCGCGGGCAGGACAGGAGGAGTGGGGGGGAAGCGCGGGCAGGGCAGAGGAGCGGGGTATGAAGCGCGGGCAGGCCACCGTTGGCCGGACCCGTGTATCCCGGCGAACAGTGGCAGGACTGCAAATTGGCGTGAAATTCGAACTTTCAATTCGCGCGCCTATTTGCATAGTCTGCGCTCATTGGAGCC
>JARQOC010000003.1:561297813-561348527 GCA_033576535.1 Allobates femoralis
ATCTGTCACAAAGACAGGGATCGTCGAACAGTGTGCTGCCTACCTGGCGCTCGAGTCCGGCACATCGCTGATCGGGTTGACAGATTACTGGGAGGGGCTGGTGAGGACCCAGCGGTCATGGTGCACATTGGCACAAATGACAAAGTTAGAGGTAGGTGGAAGGTCCTTAAAGATGATTTCAGGGAATTAGGCTGCAAGCTTAAGGCAAGGACCTCCAAGGTAGTATTCTCTGAAATACTGCCTGTACCACGTGCCACACCAGAGAGGCAACGGGAGATTAGGGAGATAAATAAGTGGCTCAGGAATTGGTGTAGGAAGGAGGGGTTTGGGTTCCTGGAGAACTGGGCCGACTTCTCTGTTGGCTACAGGTTCTATGCTAGGGACGGGCTGCACCTCAATGGGGAGGTGCAGCTGTGCTGGGGGAGAAAATGGCTAGAAGGTTGGAGGAGTGTTTAAACTAGGGATTGGGGGGGTGGGTATTCATTGTATAGGAGGGGAAGATAGTGTAAACAGTAACCTGGGCACAAGTAATAAAATTGGGGGTGGCATGGGGGTGGGGTTAGAACAGTCAATCTAGTAGGAAGGAATAGAGGTAAAGAGAGATGCATAAAGTGCATGTTCACTAATGCCAGAAGCCTCACCAACAAAATGGAGGAATTAGAATTGATTTTGTTGGAAAATAATTATGACATGGTGGGGATTTCGGAGACTTGGCTGGACGAGAGTCATGACTGGGCTGTTAATTTACAGGGCTATTGTCTGTTCAGAAATGACCGTACAAATAGGCGAGGAGGAGGTGTATGTTTATACGTAAAATCATCCTTAAAACCCATCCTGCGTGATAATATAGGTGAATCTAATGGAAATGTAGAGTCTCTGTGGGTGGAGATAAGGGGAGGGGGAAAAAATAATAAATTACTGATAGGGGTTTGTTATAAGTCCCCAACAATAATGGAAGTGGAGGAGACTATCCTCATAAAGCAAATAGATGAAGCAGCGACTCAGGGAGAAGTCATTATTATGGGGGACTTCAACTACCCTGAAATACATTGGGGAACAGAAACCTGCAGTTCTAGCAAAGGTAATAAGTTTTTGAAAACTATAAGAGACAATTACCTTTCACAACTGGTTCAGGACCCAACAAGAAGGGGGGCACTGCTGGACCTAATATTAACTAACAGGCCAGACCGCATATCAAATATACGGGTTGGAGGTCACTTGGGTAATAGTGATCATAACTTAATAAGCTTTCAAGTATCCTTTACTAAGACGTGTAGTAGAGGGGCCACAAGGACACTAAACTTCAGGAAGGCAAATTTCCAACGGTTGAGAGATGATCTTAGTGCAATAAACTGGGACGATGTCCTGAGACATAAAAGTACACAACACAAATGGGAGATGTTTATTAGCATCCTGAATAGGACCTGTGCACAATATATACCCTATGGGAATAAGCATGCTAGAAATAGGAGGAAACCACTATGGCTAAATAAAGCGGTAAGAAGTGCAATATGTGACAAATAGAAAGCATTTAGGGAATTAAAGCAAGTAGGTAGTGATGAAGCATTAAATAAATACAGAAAATTAAATAACATTTGTAAAAAGCAAATCAAGGCAGCAAAGATTGAGACAGAGAGACTCATTGCCAGAGAAAGTAAAAAGAATCCCAAAATATTTTTTAACTACATAAATAGTAAGAAACTAAAAAATGATGGTGTTGGCCCCTTTAAAAATAGTCTGGGTGAAATGGTGGATGAGGATGAGGAAAAAGCAAATATGCTAAATGACTTTTTTTCAACAGTATTTACACAAGAAAATCCCATGACAGACAATATGATCAGTGATAACAAAAATTCTCAATTAAACGTCACCTGCTTAACCCAAGAGGAAGTACGGCATCGTCTAAAAATCACTAAAATTGACAAATCCCCGGCCCAGATGGGATACACCCAGAGTGCTGCAGGAATTAAGTACTGTCATAGATAGACCATTATTTTTAATATTTAAAGATTCCATAATATCAGGGTCTGTACCACAGGACTGGCGTATAGCAAATGTGGTGCCAATATTCAAAAAGGGGACAAAAACTGAACTTGGAAATTATAGGCCAGTAAGCTTAACCTCTACTGTGGGTAAAATCCTAGAGGGTTTTCTAAGAGATGCTATACTGGAGTATCTGAACAAAAATAACCTCATGACCCATTATCAACATGGTTTTACGAGGGACCGTTCCTGTCAAACTAATCTAATAAGCTTCTATGAAGAAGTAAGTTCTGGACTGGACCAAGGAAATGCAGTGGATGTGGTGTATATGGACTTTTCAAAAGCTTTTGATACGGTGCCACACAAAAGGTTGATACATAAAATGAGGGCAATGGGGATAGGGGAAAATATGTGTAAGTGGGTTAAGAACTGGCTTAGTGATAGGAAACAAAGGGTGGTTATTAATGGAACACACTCAGAATGGGTCACAGTTAACAGTGGGGTACCACAGGGGTCAGTGTTGGGCCCGCTTCTATTTAATATATTTATTAATGACCTTGTAGGGGGCATACAGAGTAGAATCTCAATATTTGCAGATGACACTAAACTCTGCAGGGTAATCAATACAGAGGAGGACAATTTTATATTACAGGAGGATTTATGTAAACTAGAAGCTTGGGCTGCTAAATGGCAAATGCGCTTTAATGGGGATAAATGTAAAGTCATGCACTTGGGCAGAGGAAACAAAGGGTATAATTATGTGCTTAATTATAAAACACTGGGCAAAACTATCACTGAAAAAGACCTGGGTGTATGGGTAGATGACAAACTCACATTTAGTGGCCAGTGTCAGGCAGCTGCTGCAAAGGCAAATAAAATAATGGGATGTATTAAAAGAGGCATAGATGCTCATGAGGAGAACATAATTTTACCTCTATACAAGTCACTAGTGCGACCACACTTAGAATACTGTGTACAATTCTGGTCTCCGGTGTATAAGAAAGACATAGCTGAACTAGAGCGGGTCCAGAGAAGAGCGACAAAAGTTATTAGAGGACTAAGGGGTCTGCAATACCAAGACAGGTTATTAAACTTGGGGTTATTTAGCTTGGAAAAACGAAGGCTTAGGGGTGATCTTATAATAATGTACAAATATATGAGGGGGCAGTACAGAGACCTTTCTAATGATCTCTTTACTCTTAGGCCTGAGACTGGGACAAGGGGGCATCCTCTACGTCTGGAGGGAAGAAGGTTTAATCATAATCACAGACGCGGATTCTTTACTGTAAGAGCAGTGAGACTATGGAACTCTCTGCCACATGATGTTGTAATGAGTGAGTCACTACTAACATTTAAGAGGGGCCTGGATGCCTTTCTTGAAAACTATAATATTACCAGTTATACATACTAGATTCTTTGATAGGGCGTTGATCCAGGGAATTAGTCTGATTGCCGTATCTGGAGTCAGGAAGGAATTTTTTCCCCCAATGTGGAGATTAGTGTTGCCACATGGGGTTTTTTTTGCCTTCCTCTGGATCAACATGTTAGGCTATGGGTTGAACTAGATGGACTTAAAGTCTTCCTTCAACCTTAAAAACTATGTATGTTACTATGTAGATGCAGCGGCAATATGCTGCAATTCCTGATCACACAGTCTTAAAGTTTTCTCAACTTTTAGACAAGCCTGTGAAATACTGGGAGAATATAGTCTGCTCAGACAAGACCACAATGAGAATCCTTGGATGCCATAATACACACCATGTTTTTGAGGCCAAAAGGCACTGCATATGACCCCTAGAATATACCAAAAGTGAAGTTTGGTGGTGGGAACATCATGGTTTGGAGCTATTTTTCAGCTTCCAGCACTACAAACTTCATGTAATTGAAGGAAGGATGAATGAACAAATATACAGAGACATTGTTGATAAAAATCTGCTGCAGTCTACCAGGATGATGATGATGATGATGATGATGATGAAACGAAGATGGACATTTTGGCAAGACAGTGATTCACACAACTCTCAAATGGTTTCCAAGAAAGAAAATATAGCCCTTGGAAAGGCCCAGCCAATCACCTAACCTGAAACAAAAAGAAAATTCATAGAAGGAACTAAAGCTCAGAGTTCATAAAAGGAGCCCACAGACCCTTGAGGATTTAAAGAGTGTTTGTATGGAAGAATGGACCAAAATCACACCTGAACAATACAAGCGACTACAGGAGACATCTTGATGCTGTCATTCATCCCCATCAAAGACTTTTAAATGAAGTATGAGATAAATATCAGTAAGTGTGCTCAATAATTTTTTACTATCTAATTTCTCATTATTACAAACTAAATGTGTGGTCATCTGTGGTTTGGTTTCTTTACCTGTGTTGATTAGATGGGTTGTTACTGATATCTGGTGAGAATTTCATGTCAATCGCACCTTTACAAATAAATTTACTCAGAAAATTGATGACGTGTTCAATACTCATTTCATCCGCTGTATTTATAATAATAATAATAATGCTTTATTTATATAGCGCCAACGTATTCCGCAGCGCTTTACAATGTAGGGTTAGAGTACAGAAAATATAATACAGTAAGTCCGTCATTACAGTAGAGAACAAATACAGTACAATAATTGGATACAAAACAATAGGCATAGAATCAATGTAAAAAAGAAAATACAATAAATAAAGCAAGAAATGAAGGTGACCCTGCTCAAAAGAGCTTACAATCTACAACGGGATAGGGGTTGCACAAGGTACAGGGGCTTATTGCACTGCTGGTCCTGTATTTCTGGATAAGTCTATGAATACTGTATTTAATGCCTATATGTACATATGAAAGCAAAGTCTATTTCATTAAATATTTAACATTTTCAACTTACCAATATAGAAGTTAGTTACTGTCCTCATCTGTTTGTGCTTGGTGATTACATATATGACTAGTGAATTACCGATGAGTCCCACCAGCATGATGAGTGCAAAGAAAAGAGGGACCAACCAGGCATCCACCAGCAAAGGGGGTGTCTGGTCTAGATCATATAGTGATTTATTGGCACACGCCACAGAGTCATTTTGGGGACCCTCCACCGAATCATTGCTGTATGAGTGCATTAATTCTCCTTCAGTTGACATACAGTCAAGAGGGGTCCCTTCCATGGTGAGAAAAGTTAAAAACAATGCTCTAGTTACGTTGACATCCACTTCATCCACGGTACACGTTGTACTTTCCACTGAAATAAACAATTGCAAAGCTTTCTTGAAGATACGATTATTTATAGCCACAATATCAGGATAGAAAGTGATTCTTCAAGTGATACACATTTATATATTCCCAGAAAATTCTGGTCAGGCTGAGTATCATGCTTTCTTTTCCAGCCTGAAGAACTGCAGCTTGTATATGAGGGTAGTCATCTCTCAAGTTTCATTGCATGTTTCCTGCTTATTGTTTCACAGCATGTAATGTTCAGAGCCGAGAATCAGTGAGAACAGGAGAAAAAAGAGCGTAGGCAAGAGGCTTCCTCTGGGTCTTAATGCTTGCAACCATTCTAACACAAGTGGTAAGATATTTTAGCTTTTCACAATATGGAACATCTATAAATTAAAAATAATTGCTATTATCCCTATGTGCTTCTGCTGACCACTCACTGTACAAACTTGAAATGCTAAAGTTTATTGTTCTCCCCGTGTTAGCGTGGGTTTCCTCCCACACTGCAAAGACATACTAATAGGATGTTTAGATTGTGAGCCTCAATGGGGACAGTGTTGCAAATGTATGTAAATTGATATGGAATTAATAGCGCTATATAAATGAATAAATATTATTATTATTGTTATTGTCTCCAAAATTAATGTAATAGCCCATAATCAAAGCTGGTGTTAGACAAATTGGGGCCCTGGGTGAAACTCAAAGTGGGGCCAGTAATCCTGAAATATTCCAACAATAATGGCCACTTTACACGTCCCAATATTGTTCCGATGTTGGATACAACGGCGCGGGAGCGCGCATTTTTTGGCCAAAATTCCAAGATCGCATAGGAGCTGCACAGGAACAGCGCGATATCGGCAGGCAACGCCACTGCGATGTGTACGCCCCCCTGTACGGGCGACTTAGGAACGACCATTTAACATGGACGAGAATAGGGGAAGTTGTACTACAAGTCGTTGTTGGGCTTTCACACAGCACGATCCAGCCACATCATCCATCCAATATTGGGCAGTTGGAGAGCCTGCTCATTTTTTCCCAGATATCGTTTTGGCATCGTTCTTGCATCGCATTGGACATTTACACCATACAACGCACGAACGCTATCGGGGCCAACGCACGAACCACATGACTTTTTATCGGAGTTGGACGCCGATATCGGGACGTGTAAAGTGGCCATAACACTATTAAGGAAGGTTCACACAGGCATATAAAATTGTTCAGATTTTTATCCTGAAAAGTGGGACAATGTTATTCTCATCTGAATGAAATCTGTATTTTTACAGCAGCTATTAATCATTTACAGGGCCATTAACAGTTTCCTATGTTACAGAATTGCAATGTATCCTAAAAAATTGTATGCTACACTGTAACTCTGTGGTATCCATTTTTTTAGCAACGCACTTATAGACTTAAATGGGTGAGTCTCATCCAATTTACAGTAGAAACTATTCACGCTGCACTTATTTTTTTCACCTGCAGATTCAGTCAGTGGAAAAAAAATACTCATCTGCACTGCCTCAATGAATAGCATTGCAAAACCAATCTGATGTCCTCAGCTGTAGAAACCACTGTGAGATCAACAGTCAGCCAACCAATCTGATGTCCTCAATTCTAGAAACCACTGTGAGATCAACACTCAGCCAACCAATCTGATGTCCTCGGCTCTAGAAACCACTGTGAGATCAACAGTCAGCCAACCAATCTGATGTCCTCAGCTCTAGAAACCACTGTGAGATAAACACTCAGCCAACCAATCTGATGTCCTCGGCTCTAGAAACCACTGTGAGATCAACAGTCAGCCAACCAATCTGCTGTCCTCAGCTCTAGAAACCACTGTGAGATAAACACTCAGCCAACCAATCTGATGTCCTCGGCTCTAGAAACCACTGTGAGATCAACAGTCAGCCAACCAATCTGATGTCCTCAGCTCTAGAAACCACTGTGAGATCAACAGTCAGCCAACCAATCTGATGTCCTCAGCTCTAGAAACCACTGTGAGATAAACAGTCAGCCAACCAATCTGATTTCCTCGGCTCTAGAAACCACTGTGAGATCTTTGCTCGGATCCAGCTGGAACAAACCTCAGGTTTATTAGCACCAAGGGGAGAAGAAATCCAATGTTGAACCAGAAACTCCAATTAAATCAAAACATAACTTTTATTGTTTTAAAAATATAAATTGTTTAGTACTAGGTGTTGGCAGTGCATAAAATGCAGTCAAGAGGCAGACCTACGCGTTTCATCATGGTCTGAACACTTGCTAAGTTAGCTACCATTATGAAACCACAACACAATAAGTGACTTCACAGCATCATGTGGCAATATGGGGTCACGTTCCTCATCCCCTCTACGTCCTTAACGAGGGAGTCCCTCCTGGACTTTGTCACTCCAATAGATAAAGAAAGTAGACAACACCTCACCAGTTGGTACCTTTTCCAATTGCTTTATTCCGTTTCCCAACAATACAGTGCGACACTTCGATCACATAGGCGCTTGATAATGATCTATGTGATCGAAACGTTGCGCTGTATTGCTGGGAAACGGAATAAAGCAATTGGAAAAGGTACTAACTGGTGAGGTGTTGTCTACTTTCTTTATGTATTGATTTGTATGAAACTAATCATGACATAATTCAACATTCACCTGTTTCAAGAGGGAGTAGTGCCATTAATCATATGTCATTAAAAAAATTAGGTCTGCATTTGCTCATATCTTGGTTAAAAATAAAAATTATGACAAATAAAATAAAACATACCAGAAATATTTATAAAAGTACACAAACTAGTTTATATTGTAAGATCAAATCCTGTCTATTATTGAAACCTGTACTGGCGAGTGACTTTGCATTTGGATTATCTGTTTAGGAGCTTATGTTTTTGGTTTCCTCCTCGGATTAGTTTTATTACTTTTCCAATACCGGAGATTTTGAAAACTGTTATGGCCACTTTACACGTCCTGATATCGTCGTCCAACTCTGATAAAAAGTCACGTGGTTCGTGCATTGGGCCCGATATCGTTCGTGCGTTGTATCGTGTAAATGTCCAATACGATGCACAAACGATGCCAAAAAGATATCGGGGAAGAAATGAGCAGGCTCTCCAACGGCACGATATTGGATGGACGATGTGGCCGGATCGGGCTGTATGAAAGCCCAACAACAATGTGGAGTACAACTTCCCCTATTCTCTCCCATGTTAAATGGTCGTTCCTGGGTCGGCCGTACAAGGGGGCGTACACATCGCTGTTGCGTTGCCTGCCGATATCGCGCTGTGTAACATCTCCTATGCGATCTTGGAATTCTGCCCAAAAAATGCGCGCTCCCGCGCCGTTGTATCCAACATCGGCCCAATGTTGGGACGTGTAAAGTGGCCATTAAATTCCCTTTGTGTTCCACTGAAAGATGATCAGACACTACTGACGAAGATAATGCTAGGGGGTTGATAACATCAGAGACGTGTCTCCTGATCTGTATTTTTAGGCGACCCATAGTGCATCCCACGTACTGTATCTGGCAGATAGTAAACTGTTACATAAAAAACGTGTGCTATTGCAGTTAAATGATTGATTATAAATTCTTGCATGTTGTGAATTGGAGTGAAATTTTGGTGGTTTGTGAGCTTAGTGACAAGATTTACAGCAAGTAGCTCCACATTGAAAAACGTATTCAGATTTAACCGAGTTTTTCATGCTATATCTTCCTGTCCTCATGGTATAAACTATGAGATAAAAAAGAGCTTAACCCCTTCACGACATATGACATAGCCCATACGTCCATGTACCCGAACTCCATTCCTCAGGAGTCACCAACAGTGCATATTTTCAGGATTTCCTTATTATTGCACAGATGATAATTTGATTACCTGCACAGGTGATAATTCCAACACCTGTCCAAATGAAATCCTGAAAACATGCACTCTTGGTGACTCCTGAGGAATGGAGTTGGGACACACTAACGTACATCATGATTAGCAAGGTGTTTCCGACCAATGACATGTGGGGTATGTTATAGCACTTTTCCAGGCACATAAGATGTGCCCATGAGATTGCCACCAGCCGTTCGATTTATGTGAATGCCGGGATCCGGCTCCCACAATCAGGAGTGGTGCCCGCACTTCCACTGCCTCACAACATGATCACAGGGGCCCGATTGTTGCCATAGTCACCCATCTACGACAAATCTTTTACACCATGCCAGAAGCATGGTGTATAAGGCTGCTGTCAGTGTAAAATTGACAGGTATAGCCCATTACATTGCTGGTGCATTGCAATGGATTATACCAGGGATCAGACTAATAAAAATTAATGAACCAAATAGGGAATAAGTGGAAAAGTAAAAAAAAAGCTTAAAAAAATTGTAAACATATGAAAAAACACAAAATAAAGAGCAAAAAAGTGACAGAAATATGATACCAATAAAAATATGTATATTTATTTAAAGCATGTACAAAAAAGTACACGTATTTGGTATTGCCGCGTTCTGAACGATCCAATCTATAAAACTGTAACACTAATTAACCCCTTCA
The DNA here is from genome assembly GCA_033576535.1 of Allobates femoralis. NCBI lineage: Eukaryota > Metazoa > Chordata > Amphibia > Anura > Aromobatidae > Allobates > Allobates femoralis. Next base: position 561,307,516 of record JARQOC010000003.1, read on the forward strand.
CTGAATATTGTAAAAAATAATTAAAAACACAGCAAAAAAACTATGATTTTTCATTATGCCGCCAAAAAGAGGAATTTTAACACAATCAAAAAGTTGCATGTAAGTTCAAATGGTATTGCTGAAAATCTCATCTTACCCTGTAAAAAGCAAGCCACAATAGTGCTCCATCGGTGATAAATAAAAAATCTTTATTTCTCACAATACAGCAAGGCAAAAACAATTCTTTTTTCTATAAAATAGTTTTCATGGTGTAAAAATGGCAAAATATTAAAAAATATATAAATGTGGTATCACTGTAAATGATCACCTGAAGAATAAAGCTGTTTCATCACTTTTATGAAACGGTGAATGGCGTAAAAGTTATTAAAAAAATTGTAAATTGCTGTTTCTTCTTGAGTCACAAAACATGGAATAAAAAGTAGTCAATAAACATTATGTGGCTCAAAATGGTACCAATAAAAACTCCAACTTACCCTGCAGAACAAATGTTCTCACATGATTCTGTTGGCAGAAAAATAAAAAACCTATAGCCTTTCAAATTCAGTTATGCAGAAAACCATTATTTTGTAAAAAAAATAAATAAAATAAAAGCTTTTTTAGTTTGATAGTAGCCAATCCTAAAATATCTAATACGGTATATAAAGCTGAATGTGTGTATGTATGTGTGAATGTATGTATGTGTGTATATCCGGGATTGGCATCTACACTGTCGCAACTACAGCCACAAAATTTTGCACAGTCACACGTCTGGACCCTGAGAGCGTCATAGGCTATGTTGTGAGGTGAAATTTTAACCCTGCACGTTCCAGTTCACCAAACAATTTTGCCCCTATCTACATAATGGGGAAAAAGTGAATGGAAAAGTGTTGGAGGAAAATCGACAGCTGTCAGCTATAGCCACAAAATTTTGCACAGTCACACGTCTGGACCCCGGGAGTGTCATAGGCTATGTTGTGAGGTGAAATTTTAACCCCGCGCATTCCAATTCACCAAACAATTTTGCCCCTATCTACATAATGGGGAAAAAGTGACAGTTACCAGTTAACAGTTGTGAATGAGAGGGGCTTAATGATAGCGCCAAAGACTAACAGCACATACCAGCATATAGTCACTAAGGTGGGGCCCCAACAGGAGATATTCACCACGCACGGGGACATGTATACACACCACACGCACACAAAGAGTAACAGCAAGTGTATAGTCGCTAAGGTGCAGCCCCAATATTGGATACTCACCACGCACCCGAACAAACACACACACACCACAAAGAGACACACACAACACAGAGACACCCCCACACACCCCCACGGGGACACACACACACCCTATAGCGACACATGCACTCACCCCACAGGGACACACACACACAACACAGACACACACACCACACAGAACCCCCACAGGGAAACACACACATAGCCACCCTATAGGGACACATGCACTCACCCCACAGGGACACACACACACACACACCACAAAGAGACACACACACACCACACAGACCCCCCCACAGGGACACACACACATACACACCCTATAGGGACACATGCACTCACCCCACAGGGACACACACACACATACCACAAAAAGACACACACAACACAGAGACACACACACCCCACACAGACACCCTCCCCACAGGGACACACACATATACACACCCTATAGGGACACATGCACTCACCCCACAGGGACACACACACACACCACAAAGAGACACACACAACACAGATACACACACACACCACACAGACCCCCCCCACAGGGACACACACACATACACACCCTATAGGGACACATGCACTCACCCCACAGGGACACACACACACCACAAAGAGACACACACAACAGAAACACACACCACACAGACCCCCCCCCCACAGGGACATACACACCCTAGAGGGACACATCCACTCACCCCACAGGGACACACACATACACACACCCCAGACACACACACACCACACAGACAGACACAGATGTGCACAAATCACCTCACACAACTCGCCTCATACGTGTGCTATCTTTAATTTCAAAACATAAGCATCTGATTAAAAACAGCCAATGTGCAACACATGTGCCATATAGGGAATTAAGGCAGATGTCAGTCACATGAGCCGTCTATTATGTGTATGTGTGAGGTAACATATACTGCCCGGCCGGGGGAAGGGTTTACTGTTGGCTGGAGATTTATTAGGCTGCCTATAGCAATCAATCACAGCTCAGCTTCTATTTTCTTACAGGTCATTAATATGATATATTCAAATTCTATTTTGTTATAGCTAACATCAGTTATTTATTAACCCGGGCGTAGCCGGGTACTACAGCTAGTACTATATAAATCTGGTATCGATGTGATTGCACTGACCTGACAAAGAATGTTTCCTAATTACTTATACCGAAAAAAAAACAGTAGTAAAGACAATTCTTCAATTGCTGTTGATTCTTTTATTCTGCCCCCCAATGATAGCAGTAAGGCTCGGCTCACTTTTAACCTGCACTCTACATAAAGCACTTATTTCTAAGTTTCTTGTAAATCTCTAAAAACTGTGATTCTGACAAAATTGGAAATGGAAAATTCATTTAAGGGTGGAGGCACACAGGTGTGTAACTTGTGCAATTGCAATGCGAGAAAAACTTGCATTGCACTTGGACCAGTATCAGTAAATGTTACTGGTCATATTAGTATGATTTCAATGCACTCAACTTGCATTGCGAGGGAAATGTGAGTTCAATTGCAGCATGGTGCGATTGAACACAATTTCCTCATGCGAGTGGCCATTGTATCAAATCCCATTGTATTAAAATCATTGTATTAAATCTCACACCCATACAGCACACTGTGCGATAGTCGCACGCATGTGTGTACTTACAATGTCTTCAAACACGCTGCTGTCAAAGCAACAGTGTTTGAAATTGCCGGGATGCCTACACAGTAACCTATCTGCTTTCATCGCTGGTACAGCAGTGGTGAAAGCTGATTGCGAGTTTGAATTTGCTGGTTTGCCAGCACAGCATCCAATCAGATTCCACCGCTGTGACAGCAGCAGTGAAATCCGATTGGTTAAATTGGCTGTTAAATGCTTAAAACTTCAGCACCATGGAAAGCACAGACTTTCAAACACCAGCACCATGGAAAGCATTTACCGGGAAATTCAAACACTGCTGGTGTTTGAAAATCTGTGCTTTCCATGGTGCTGAAGTTTTAACTTCAGCACCATGGAAAGCATTTATCGGCTGATTTAACCAATTGGCTTTCACCACTGCCTTCCCAGCGGTGGAAGCTGATTGGTTGCTGTGCCGGCAACCCGGCAAATTCAAACACTGCACAGCAGCAGTGTTTTAACCAATCAGCTTTCACCACTGCTGTCACAGCGGTGCGTGATTTCTCAGCATGCTGAGAAATCCCGCCAAGCAAACTTCAGCACCGCGGACAGCAGCACACTGACTCGCACCACACACTGACTCACGCACCACACTCTCATGCATACAGCCATGCACACATACCCATACGCACCACAATTGCACCACACTCACAGAAAAAACGCACAGCACTCGCATGAATGTCATGCATCAAAAATGCTCCGTTTTTGATGCATAACAGTGTGCCTCCACCCTAATAATGCAAATAGAGTCACTTTGAACTCTTGTCTGACATGTGGTCCTGCAGTCTTCATTATTTTTCACATATTTTTAGATGTGCACAAAAGTATGATCAACCACATTTTTGTGCACCTTTGAAAAGGACTGATGAACAAAGGCCAAAGAGAGTCCAGATTAATTCTGCTGACTCATTATACAACCCCTGGCAAAAATGATGGAATCACCTGGCTAGGAGGATGTCCATTCAGTTGTTTAATTTTGTAGAAAAAAAGCAGATCACAGACATGGCACAAAACTAAAGTAGTTTCAAATGGCAACTTTATGGCTTGAAGAAACACTAAAGTTACCGTTACACGACGCAATATTGCATGCAATTTCACTTGCAATTTGCTGGTTGCAGTGAAATCATGGACACATTGTTCTATTTTGTTGCTGTGTACAAATGTAACAATGTGTCCATGATTTCACTGCAACCAGAAAATTGCCAGTGAAATTGCATGCAAAATTGCGTCGTGTAACGGTACCCTAAAAGAAATCTTGAAAAAAAATGTGCTAAAGCCAGCCAGCCTTTACTTATGACCAGTCTGGTGCTTCACATAGAGCGATCCCACACTTTGACAGGATCCTCCTCTGTTTCTTTAGGACATTGTCCCATTCACCCACCAACCTTTTCCTGGATGACAGAAGTAAGTAACATAAACAAGTATATCATACCTGTTTTAGGAGGGGGGGCTAATTTTGCCATTATAAATATACCTCCATAATGTTTTTTGTATACTTTCTCCCAATACCCTATTAGTTACTAGAATCAGCGTCTTTGCCCTTCATTCCACTTTGGACACATTTATTCCAAGCAGGATACAATTTCTCAAGCTCTCTAGGTAACCCCTTTTTCAGTGATATCAATCCTAATCACGTTATCTACCCAGATATACTTATATAGAACACTATTCTCTCATAGACAGGGAGTTTGGGGAAACTAGATGCTATATTATAGACTAACTTCCTCTACACGGCAATTCCCATGATAAGACGCTCCTTCTGTACTAAGGTATACACCCCTATATATAATTCTGTTTATTACTCAGTCTCTCTAGTGGTATTGATGGGGGAAACTCTCCAATAATAATCACTCCCAGTATGAGATCCAATTCACAGATTTAATGTCTTTATATCTTTATATCTACAAACACATCACTTCTTTTTTTTCTTTCTCCTTATCCCTTTCTCTGGACTTTTCATTTTTAGGGATCTGCACCCCTCCCCTAGCTCATTTATACTTTCATAGACCTCTGTTCCTTAGCTTGAAATGTTCTAATATTTCCGTTTTTTCACTACATGCCACATGACCTAGTCACGTCACCCCGCACGATACGCTGAATAACCACCGTTCTCAAGCTCTTAGGCACGGACACCCAGCGCTTAGGTAAGAAATATGTTTTTCCCTCTTATAATAGTGCTGATATTTATTTACTATTGTTCATGTCACCAGATGTAGTGCTTTTTCTTTTTGTTATACAAGTTATACATCGTTCTTCTTTTGTGTTTGGTCCTTAAATATGATGTAAATCTCAGTACATGATGTATGTTGTTGTGACATAAACCTGCTTTGTTCTGTTAACTTTGTACTTATTGCCATTTTTATGTTCATATTGTATAGATAAATCCTTGAGAAAGGCCGGTTAGGCCGAAACGTTGGATTTTGCTGGTGTGTGCCCAATAAAAATTCATTTTTTGCACTAATTCATGGTCTTCTATTCATTGGTGTGCCGAGGTTACACAAATTTATCTTAACCACTAGGTAGGGACGCCTACTAATCTAAAGTGCACTGTGCAAAAGTACAAAGTATATAAAGTTCACAAATAGGGAGCAGCAGTTGGAAACATCTACCAACCTCCATGCCAAAATCTAGCCACTAATTACCTGCCACACAAAATGAGGATGAATGTAAATGCATATTACTGATGTATACATACATACACACATAAAGGAGGCGTTACTGAGGGGGCTGGGGTTGGCACAGAGAGGGCTGGATGCGGAAAGGACACCAGGGAGATGCGAGGACTCATTACTGAGTAAGTCCCTCCGGACTCGTTAACTGTACACTTTCTAAAGTGTTTTGTACAACTTACAGGGGAGGAAGAGACATGAGGGACCCCTTCCCTGAATGCAGCAGACACGCTGCATTCAGGGGTGCTTTCAGTTTGGAAAGCACTAGGGGGTGACAGGTCCTCTTTAATTTCCAGAATAGGGTCACTTGTGGGGTAATTCTATTGTTTAGGTACATCAAAGGCCAGCCACACTTGACATGACACCTGCAGACCATCCATCAAAATCTGTGCTCCAAAACATCGCTCCTTCCCTTCTGAGCCCCGCCGTGTACCAAACAGTGGATTTCCACCACATGTAAGATATCAGCATACTCAGAACAAATTGTGCAACAAATTTAAGGTTTCGTTTTATCCTGTAGCTCTTGTGAAAATGAAAAAAAAATGAGGCTAAAAAAACAATATTGTGAAAAAAAAGCATGTTTTCATTTTCATGGCTCAATATATGAAACACCTGGGGGTTCAAAGTGCTCAGCACATAAGATTCGTGGGGGGGGGAATTACTTTCCAAAATGGGGTCATTTGTGGGGAAACTCTACTGTTAAGGCATATCATGGGCTCTCCAAACACGACATGGTGTCCGCTGACGATTTCAGCTAATTTTCCACTTGAAATGTCAAATGTTACTCCTTCCCTTCTGAGCCCTGCTGTGCAGCCAAACAGTGGTTTTCCACAATATATGGGGTATTGGCATACTCAGGACAAATTGCCCAACACATTTTGGTATCAATTTTAACCTAGTGCCCCTGTAAAGGTGATCAAATTGAGGCTAAAAAAACATTTTTGTGAAGGAAAAGTATTTTTTTCATTTTCACAACTCAACGTTATAAACTTTTGTGATGCACCTGGGGGTTCAAAGTACTTACCACACATCTAGATAAATTCCTTGGTGTCTAGTTTCCAAAATGAGATCACTTTTGGGGGGTTTCCACTGTTTAGGCACATCAGAGTCTCTCCAAATGCAAATGGTGTCACCTAACGATTCCAGCTAATTTTTTATTCAAAAAGTCAAATGGCACTCCTTCACTTCCGAGCCATAGTGTGCGCCCAAGTAGAGATGTTCGACCACATATGGAGTATGGAGAAGTTGAACATCACAATCGGGTGGCAATTATCAAACGTTCCTCCTAAACATTGAGTCCATATGGATTTTTCTCCTAAATTCTGTTAGTCTGCATGACATCAATGAAGATCTGTTGTTCACCAGCTTTCTGGGAGACTGATGTTGGAAGGTTATCATAAATAAACCCGACATGTCAGGATATGAGAACCATATGAAGTCTGGGTGGATGCCTTGACAGGAGGAACAAAACAATGCCTTTGGTGGGAGAGGACAGGTCCTATCCGACTAGTGATGGGCGAGTCCTAAATTACTCGGAATCGCTTGACTCTAGCGAGTCCGAGCCCGGGACTCGCTACTCGTTGCGAGTCTAGCGAGTCCAATGTTAATGAATGGGGAAGCGAGTAATAGCGAGTAATGTGTGATTTACAAATTGCAGATGTGTCTCGGAAGATTCAGGCTCTATCTGCTAGGACTCGTTACTCTGCGAGTTTCCCAGCGTTTACTCCACAGTAACCAGCCCAATGCAAATCAATGGCAATCCTAATTTTGTCAGAGACTCTGACAAAAACTAGGATTGCCATTGACTTGCATTGGACTCGCTACTGTGCCAGTGATAGCAGGGAAACTCGCAGAGTAAGAGCTGTCTGCTCTGTGCAGCTCCAGGGTCCTAGAGCCCTCCTGCTGCCTGATGTAGCAGAGCTGAGATTGTTCTCAGTCTGCTCATTCCCTGTGCATAGACATCTATATCTATGCACAGGGGATGTAGCAGAGAGGACATCGCGTTTTGGACTACGTCGGACGGAAGAGGATTTTTTTAATAAAAGATGGAGTCCCTAATGGCTTTTTTTTTTATTTCTAATAAAAAATTTTCTCTGTGTGGTGTTTTTTTTAACCCCTTATTGGAGATTCTTAGTGGCCGGGTCAAACCTGGCCTGACATTAAGAATCGCGGGCTTAATACCAGCTTGTATAACAAAGCTGGTATTAACCCCTTTATTACCCAGCGTGCCACCGCCACCAGGGCCGCTGGAAGAGCGGGGTTCAGCGCCAGGGGATGGCGCTTCAATGAACGCACCATCTTCTGGGGCGGCTGCGGGCTGTAATTTGCAGCGGGGGGTGCCCAGAAAGCTTGGGCCTCTCTGCGCTGCGGATTCCAGCCCCCCGCTGCTTAGCTGTACCTGGCTAGACATAGAAATTGCACGGAGCCCCACGCATTTTTTGTTATTATTTCATGAAATTCATGAAATAATAAAAAAAGAGGGCTCGCCTATATTCTTGTGTCCGGCCAGGTACAAATAGGCACCTGGGGGTTGGGGGCAGCCCGTCGCTGCCTGCTGAATCCGGCTGGTTCCAGAAAAACGGCGAAGCCTACGTCATTTTTTTTCTGAAAAATCAATAAACCAATCCTAAAAAAGGGACTGCCTCTTTATTAACCCCTCGCCCATGGTCCAGGGGTTAATAAAGATGCAGTCCCTTTTATTTACATTGTTTTATGGATTTGTCAGAAAAAAAATTGATGTGGGCTTCGCCGTATTTCTGGAACCATCCGGATCCAGCAGGCAGCGACGGGCTGCCCCCAACCCCCAGGTGCCTATTTGTACCTGGCCAGACACAAGAATATATGTGAGCCCTTTTTTTTATTATTTCATGAAATAATAAAAAAAAAATGCGTGGGGCTCCGCGCAATTTCTATGTCTAGCCAGGTACAGCTAAGCAGCTGGGGGCTGGAATCCGCAGCGCAGGGAGGCCCAAGCTTTCTGGGCACCCCCCGCTGCAAATTGCAGCCCGCAGCCGCCCTAGAAGATGGTGCGTTCATTGAAGTGCCATCCTCTGGCGCTGAACCCCGCTCTTCCAGCGGCCCTGGTGGCGGTGGCACGCTGGGTAATAAAGGGGTTAATACCACCTTTGTTATACAAGCTGGCATTAAGCCCGCGATTCTTAATGTCAGGCCAGGTTTGACCCGGCCACTAAGAATCTCCAATAAAGGGTTAAAAAAAACACAACACAGAGAAAAGTTTTTATTAGAAATAAAAAAAAAAGCCATTAGGGACTCCATCTCTAATTAAAAAAATCCTCTTCCGTCCGACGTAGTCCAAAACGCGATGTCCTCTCTGCTACATCCCCTGTGCATAGATATAGATGTCTATGCACAGGGAATGAGCAGACTGAGAACAATCTCAGCTGTACTACATCAGGCAGCAGGCGGGCTCTAGGACCCTGGAGCTGCACAGAGCAGACAGCTCTTACTCTGCGAGTTCCCCTGCTGTCACTGGCACAGTAGCGAGTCCAATGCAAGTCAATGGATTGCCATTGATTTGCATTGGACTCGTTACTGTGCGAGTAATCGCTGGGAAACTCGCAGAGTACCGAGTCCTGCGAGTCCCTTACTACTCGCCGAGTAACGAGTCCTAGCGAGTAGATTCGCCCATCCCTATATCCGACCTATCTGGATTTGTAACTGTAATTGTAATTCTAATTGCAGTTGTATATGTTTGCATTCAGTTTATCCATTTTCATTGGTTCTTTCATCCATCCTTAGATTCCCCACAGGGATTGGCCTGGAATGGATACCTGCCTCCCACATTTGGCATAGGTGAACAAGTGAGACTTCGAGCTCTTCACATTTCTCAGCACTTCCATCCAGAACCCCTCCTTATTAGAACTTTCGAAAAATCTTCTGGGAGAAGAAATGGTCCCCACGCCTACATGTGTGTTTGCATGTGTGTGGGGTGATACCCGTCTTCCTTGACTTAAGTATGGACACATAGGGTTTTCACTCAAACCACAATGTAGCCCTAATCAATGGCGCCACATGGGAGCTTCTGGTCCCTTTTGGTGTAGTATTGGCAAAACGATAACCAGTGGTTGGCCAGCTAGGGTCTTCACACCAAATGCGGTATGCCACATTTATGTCATGGCCAATTTAACTGCAATCCTCCCCTCACTCATGGCTGAGGCGCCTCTATTTCTTTATTTTTTGTTGTGGCTGCATCTGTTTGGTGTAACCAGGGGGAACTCGTTGTATAATGCCCCTTCTTTTATCCTTGTGCTCACCATCGGTTATCCTCTGCATGGATGATGTCCTGTAATATCTGTACAGCCTTTTTTACTGTTTGTCAACACAGGTAAATCTGCTGAGCGGCAGTATTAATGAATCCCTAGATAATTCATAATATTTTGTATGTTCCTTTCTGGCTCAATGACTTTATAGTTCAACGGTCCTTTATGTCACTAACGTCTCTTTTATATTCTCACCCTAGGTTTCTGTGGGGGAAAAAAAGGGGGGTCTTCTTGGATAGGGGGTTCTATTTTACACCCCTTTTCCTGTTTCTATAATCGATGGTGTTTCTGGACATACCTATATAGATCCAGCGTTCAACCAGGGCACTTGTTATTATTATTTTTATTTTATTAAAATGTTTTATTGTATTTTATTTTCTATTTGTTTTTGGGTAACCACCTGTACCTAGGGGTTATATTAGCCTGATACGTGTCCGCAGTTTATGCCCCCCTGGGGGACTAAGGAATCCATCCTGAACTATTGCATTTTTCTTTCATTTGCACCTTTCTTCTTATTCTCTTTGATTGCTGGCTCATCATATTTATTATTATTATTATTTTTCATACCTCAGATTATTATCCCTGTCCTTTGAAATATACATGCATACAATGTAGCCAACATGTGAAAACTGCCTTAACAGTATAAAAATTCAAAGTTTGAAAATGGCAAAGTTTTCATCAAATTTCCCTTTTTATCTGCAAAAAGAAATACAAAAATTATTGACCTAAATTTACCACTAGCATGAAGTCCAATATGTCACGAAAAAACAATCTCAGAATCTCTGGTGTCCATTGAAGTGTTCCAGAGTTATAACCTCAAAGTGACACTAGTCAGAATGGCAAAAAATGGTCTGGTCATTAGAGTCAAAAGAGACTGGTGGGGTGAAGGGGTTGAGGGGTCATTTCTGTGGTTGTGGGCGTGTAACCGCAACCAGGTGAGCACTCTCCTCTTCAGTACTATTGGTATTATTACACAGATGAGACCCTATTATGCTTGCCTCTCTTTTAGTTCATTCCTGAAATATTCAGCCTTGACCTTCCATCCTGGCTCAACCCTCCCCCCACTCCAAATCCAGTTTTATGTGAACTATATTTAATCTAAGGATATCATATGAAATGAAATCTATTAAAAGGTTTGCAAAGCAATGTTCCGATATAAATATGTACTAAGATACAGGAGATCCAGTTTGTGTATCTGGACATCTAATTAAATATCTATAAATTGAGAACAGTTTTCTTAGCTGCCTCTAGTGATTTTATAATCCACGTTGCAGCTATGATGCTTTATTTTTTTATGCAATTACAGTAAAAGCACAATGGTTTTGCTACATATTTTGAAAATTGCTGGAATTGGTGTGTTTTTTGCTGCACTTGCTGCAAAAAAGTGTTTTAACATCTACCGTAAGCATAGCCTAGATCTACTCATTGAATAACTTACAAGATACTGTACAAATCTAACCCATACTGTATTTTACTATGATTGAATAGTAAGTACATTATCAATATGGGGAGTAAACTATTTGGATACCTTTTTTTTTAAAGTAAGATACAAACAAATTAAAATAATTTGAAATATTTAAACCAATACTTCAAAGTTTAATTTTACAGTTTTTAGCTTTAAGCCAAAATCCAAATTTCCATTAACTATACTCTAGACCAAACCAGGGCTAATCCAGGCCAACCTGGGAGCCGAGACAGACAAAAGGTTGAAAGCAGTGGCCCATGAGGCACATCATGCCCTCACACACCACTGCCCAAATCACAAAGTCATTGCTATCTGTATCTTCAGGATAAATATACTGGTAAATACGTTGGTGGCGGAAGGAGCTGCTGGCTCCTTCTTGCAGCAATCAGCATGTGTGACTGAGAATGCATACGTGGAGAGTCAGTGCACTGGAACAGAGTACTAAGGGAATGGCATGGGAGCATGGGGAGTATGTTTTTTGTTGTGTGTGAGATGTGGGGCTATGGGGTGGATCATACTTTATATAGAAAACTACATGAGGGCTCGTAATGTATATAGGTGACTATATGAAGACATGGTCAGTTTTAGACAAAGTGTGGCCCTGGGCAAAAGGTAAAAGTAGAGCCCCAGCTTCTAATATATTGCACAATCACACAAAAACATTTAAATTGTATTTACAGGAGCCTATTTCAGACCTTTAAACGAGCGTGAGTGATTATAGTAATGTTATCCAGCGCTTGAGTGTCAGCTCCTCACACAGGTTGACAGAGAACGATGGGGTTAGAATGATCAATAATAATAGATCATTGTGTCCCCATACAAATCATGTTATTGGCAGCACATCTCCTGTTTACATCGGGCGATGTGCTACCAAGAACAATGGTCCTGATTAGTGATGAGAGAACCCGAACTGTAAAATTCAGGGTCTGTACCGAATACCTTGTGTTCATGCACATATCCCAAACACGAATTTCCCTGGGAAACCCGTGTTACATTTCGGGTCCAGGGGCTGTAAAGCATATTATTAATAAACATAATCATTATACTTACCGCGTACCACAGTGTGCATCCTCCTGTCCCGCTGTCACAGAGGCATCTACTTCGGCCACTCATTATCTTCTCATGATATTCACTTCACTGGCTTCAACAGCCAATCACAGACACCCTTGGTCTGTGATGAGAAGAAACAGGGAATGTGCATAGAATGGAGGGGCGGGTCTATTCTGGAGGGGGTGGGGGTTTTCTCTGAAGGGGGCAGGGTCTTCTGCCCTCTGGTAACCAGGCTATCACAGAATAAGCAGTGAGAGACTGGCACACAGACAAGGCACCCTCAACTGTCTGATATTACTTTGGCTGGCAATCAATAAACAGGGAAGCCCAATATTTTTTTAAATTATTTAAATAAATAATTGAAAAAAATGTGTGGGCTCCTGCCATATTTTGAACACCAGGCAGGTAAAACCAGACAGCGGGTGGCTGGGATCTCAGCGTGGTAAGGCCCAAGCGTTCTGGGTCCCCCATGCTGAAAACTGAAGCCCGCATCTGGCCCTTAAAATGGCGCCTTCATCATAGTGCCATTTCCAGGCACTTTGCCAGCTCTTCCAGTGGCCCTAGTAGGGAGTGGTGCACTGGGTAATAAGGGATTAATACCAACTTTGCATGCTCAGCTGGTACTAAGCTCAAAATTCATGGCGTGAAGTCAAATTACACCTGGCCACCATGAATTTCTAATGAACATTAAAAAAATACAGCACAAAACTTTTTTTATTACAAATAAAACAAAAAACACATCTAGGGACTCCATCTTTAATTACAAAAAAAACCTTCCCTCCAACATAGTCCATAGGCTGAGCAGGTTCAGCTCTGCTTCATTGCTCTGAACAGACAAGCGTCTGTCCAGAGTGACAAATAGGCTGAGACTGACAGTGACAGTCAGAAGTCAATAGAGTTCATAGCTGAGCCATGAAGTCGGCTGAATTCTGACGACACCGCGAACATTGCAGAAAACTGCTGAGTTCTCAGCAGTGCAGTGTGTGTCCCCAAAGGTTAATGAGTGGCCCCGGAAGTAGATGTGGCTGCGACAGCGGAACTGTAGGATGTACGCTGCGGAACCCAGTAATATATTGATAATGTTTATTAACTATATGCTTTGTTTTACAACCGCCCGGCCCCATCCCATAACTGTAAAGTCCAAGCTCGGGGTTCGGACACAAGTTCGAGTTACGTCCAGCTCCGAACTTGGACGTAACCTCTTCCTGCCCTGAGCGCAAAATGAATGCTGAGCGCAAAATGAATCCTGATTCATTAAGACACGTGCCATGTATGCCAGTTTTAAATGACGCCACCTTGATAATATTCACTAAATTAATATTGATTAAAAGACGCACATCACTTCATGGATTAGGAATCTTACAAGTCTTGTGCAGCTCCAGATGAACAATCACAAATATATATACACACGTTATATGCTTATACATATATATACATATATAATATAATAAACATATATAATATAAATATATATATCCCATTCAATGTTTATATTCTATGTGTATATACTGTACATGTCTGTGTACATTTGTGCTTGAGGCTCATGGGACTTGTAAGATTCCTAATTCATAAAGTGGTGTGTGACTATTAACGAATGGGGTAAATATTACTGTAGTGACTTCATTTATTAAAGTGGTTCTAAACTACAAGGGATACCGCTTTTGATTTCTCTTTCTCCCTGTTAACTAAAGGACCATGTGCTCACCTCCCGTACTGGCACAGTTCCAGCACAGTCCATAATAGCATTCGGGGCTCATGTGAAAATGTCACATCACCCGTGCCTCAGTACAATCACAGCTTCTCTCCTCGCCTGCACACCAAATAAGAAATCAAGAGGAAATGAGCGGCAGTCACAGCGTAATTTCATGTTCATTGCTCATTTGGTCTGAAGGTGGGGAGAGAAGCTGGTGGTAATTGAAGCTACGATTTCCAGTATATTCTTAACAATATTAAGGAGATGCTGGGAGTAGTTGTTATCAGTCATAAACAGACTGCAGACCATTCAGGAACCACAAGACTGTTGAGAATTAGTCAATATCATAAATATACATTTATCCAGGTATTTTATAGACGACATCTTCCAGATTTGAAATCGTTCTTGTCCCTTTTGTCTCTTTGTAGTACAGACGCCTTGAGGAGATTTCACATCCACAGCTTTTATCTCCAGATTTACCTCTTCTCCGTCTTCAGCAGCATTGCCTGACACGGTACACGCAGAAAACACTTTTGTATTGCATCTGCCCAAATCTAAAAAAAACTATTTAGGGTACTACCACTGTTTGACTAGATAGTTGTGCTCCAGTGTTCTGTTGAAATCTACCACCACACAGTGCAGAAAACACTATTATGTTGCATCTGCCCAAACTTAGTTACCAAAACCTATTTTGGGCAGTACCACTGTTTGACTAGGTAGCTGTGGCCCAGTGTTCTGTTGAAATCTACTGCCACACAGCGCAGAAAACACTTTTATATTACATCTGCCCAAATATACTTACCAAAACCTATTTAGTGTAGTACCACTGTTTGGCTAGGTAGCTCTGGTCCAGTGTTATGTTGAAATCTATTGCCAAACAGCGCAGAAAACACTTTGGTATTGCATCTGCCCAAAACTACTTACCAAAACCTATTTAGGGTAGTACCGCTGTTTGGCCACTCAGCTCTGTTGGTTTTACATCCATAGTTTTTGTGCCAACAACAACAGAGTTGCCAATTAGTTACCCTCAAATATGAGTGGTACAAGGTCTACTGATGGTGGAAAGGGGAATCGTTGTGTTGGAAAGGTTAGAAATCGTTGTGTCCGTGAGTTAGATGCTAAGTAACAGAAACATCTGCTAAATAAATACTATCTTCAAGGCAAACTAAAATGTCTACTTCTTTTCGTGGACGATCTGATATTCCTTTCTTACGCAGCAGAGCATGCATCGCTAAAACTTGTAGATGAGGCCAAAAAGAGCAGGTGCTGCAATGGATATCAAGCGCTCCATCAAGTGGTCTCTTCTCCACCTCAACTTCAACATCACAAACTTTCCAGTCCTCAGAGGTGTCACCAAAATCGCACTTGCTTACTTACAGCTCACAAGTCTCCAGTCGCCCTACTGACTATGGGTTAACACAGATGGGTGAGTCTGCAGAGCTGTTCACTCATACTGTAGCCTGGGAATCAGAGGTCTGCTCAAAAGCTTCATTGAGTCAAGACGAGAAAATGATCTGCACTGATGCCCAAAATCTTTGTAAGTCGGAACCAGGCCCAGATGAAGAAGGGTCTGATCATAATGTATACCCTCATTCCCAAACTGTAACCCCTGTTGGTGGAGACAATGAGGCAGATGATGATGAGACTCAGATACATGATTGGAACGATAACTTGATTTTGCGCTCAGGGCAGGAAGAGGTTGGCTCTGAGGATGACGAGTGTGAGAACACACAGGGTGATGATGAGGTTAGGGATCCCACTTACTGTCAACCCACTGGCAGGCAGTTGATGAGCTCAGCAGAGGAGGTAGAGGAACATGCTAGTGACAAGGTTAGGTTGCATCTTCCTGGACAGGGACGGAGTCCTGTAAGCACGTCAACAACTGTGTCCTCAGCGACAACTCTACCTCTGTGCAGAAGCCATGGTGGCTCTGCAGGTCGCATGGGGGCTAAGCTTTGCCTAGTCTGGGCCTTTTTTCAGGTCGCAAAAGATGACCCAACTCATGTTATCTGCAAAATTTGTAAACAAAATCTGAGTAGAGGCCAAAAAATTAATAGTTTGAGTACATGCATGAACCGTCACATGGATATGAAGCATAAGTCACAGTGGGAAGCTCATTGTGCTACAATGTGGCCTAGTGGACCTGGCCAACCACTGTCTGCCCCATCAAGTGCATCTGTGGCTTCTTCATTCTCTGTGACTGTGGGGAAAGCTGTCACACAGACTTTCGGACGCAGAACTTCCACTTCTTTACCCGCAACAGCCAGTGTGATTGACAGGTCTTCAGCTGTTTTGGAAGTGGAAACACCTGCTGGTGTTGAGCGCTATCAGATATCGAGAGCACCACCTTTTTTGAATGCAACATAATATGTCCGCCTGCACCTCCCTCACAGTCCACCAGTTTGTCTGGGACACCGTACTCAACCCTGTCTCAGAACAGTAGCCAGCCCTCGGTCCCTCAGATGTGGACAAGTAAAAGACCATTTCCTCCTACCTATGCCAAAGCTAAGAGGTTGAATTTCACCATCTGCAATCTGTTGGCTATGGAAACGCCTTTCCGGCTGGTGGATACAGAGGATTTTCGAGACCTTATGACCGTCGCAGTGCCCCAGTATCAGATGCCCAGTAGCCACTACTTCTCAAAGAAGGCTGTGCCTGCGCTACACCAACATGTTGCACACAACGTCACCGCTTCCTTGAGAAACTCTGTGTGTGACAGGGTGCATTTCACCACAGACACCTGGATGAGTAAGCATGGACAGGGGTGTTACATGTCGATGACTGGGCACTGTGTGACTATGGTGACAGCAAGAGAAGGGGCTGCTGTACAAGTCTTGCCATCTCCACGGGTTGTGCGTCAAATCTGTGTGTGTAGAAGTTCCTCCACTGCTTCTAACTCCTCCACCTCTTCTAGACCCTCCATCTGTGCCTAAAGTCTGTCTTGTAATGTGACACGCATTCAAACTGCACAGAAGGAATCCAGCACACCTCCTTACTATGCTGGCAGCAGGGCTCAACGCCATCAGGCAGTGTATACGTTAAAATGCATGGGAAATGTGAGTCACACAGCTGAGGAGTTGTGGTCAGCTCTGGAGATCGAGTTTAATCAATGGTTGTCTCCACTGAATCTGCAGCCAGGAAAGACCGTGTGCGACAAAGCTGCAAACCTGGGTGCAGCCCTTCACTGGGGCCAGATGACACATGTGCCTTGTATGGCTCACGCCTTGAACTTGGTCGTCCAGCAATTTCTAGCCCACTATCCCGGCCTAGATGCACTTCTGCAGAGGGCACGGTCGCTGTGTGCTCATTTCCAACGACTTGCATCGCTACAGAAGTCTTTCGGCCTGCCGGTTCACCGCCTGAAATGCGATGTGCCAACACGATGGAATTCCACTCTGCACATGTTGCAGCGACTGTGGCAGCAGTGATGAACCCTGGTGCAGTATGTTTATGACTTATAGCCTGGGCCAACGCAATCCAGAGGTGGGGCAAATCACACTGCTGAAGTAGTCTCAGATCAAGGACCTCTGCATCCTTTTGCAGAGTTTTGAAATGGCCAAGATGTTTAGTGCTGACGATGCCATTATCAGCATGACTATTCCAGGCATCTACATGCTGGAGCACACTTTAGCCAGTATTCGGAGTCAGATGCTGGGCCAAGAGGACGGGGAGTAAGTAGAGGAGGAGGCGTATGCGGAAAGGATAACAAGATCTCAAAGGTCCAGATGGTTGGCAACACCAAGGCGGCTGGCATGGGAGGGTGGGGGAGAGTGAACAACGAGGGTGCATGGTATCAGCCAAACTGTTGATGAAGGTGCAGAAGCCGAGGAAGAAATGGAGGATGAACAGCTGATGAGCATGGAAGACTCAGCAAATAAGGGAGATCTTGATCACATTTCTGTTTTGCGAGGTTTGGGGGAGAGGGTAGAGGAAGCAAGCGTGAATGTTACCCCAACACCACCAACACAACAAGGACTTGGGCCTAGGGCAGCACTGTCCATTGGACAATGTGAACCCTCAGGCTCAGGCGGCAAGGAGGCAGGGGGTGCGGCAGTGCTGAAGGGGGAAGCGCCTGCTGCACCACTCAGCTGACCAGGGCAGCAGGTACAACAGCTCAGCCATACCGACGGCCACCGCTGACAGCACCCCACCCTGCTTGGGCCCCTTGGATGTGCAAGACACATGAGTGCCTTCCTGCTGCACTACCTGCAACATGATCATCAGATTGTTAGGATTCGAAGTAATGCTGACTACTGGGTTGCCACACTATTAGATCACTGGTACAAGAGTAAATTTGCCCAAATGCTTCCTGCCCTGGAAAGGGACACACGCATGCAGGAGTATCAACAGAAGCTTTTACACAATCTTAGCACTGCTTTTCCCCAAAACAACAGTGGTGCACATAGTGAATATCGTAGTTCTACCTTTCCAACCCAGGGAACGTCATGTCGTCATCACTCAAACATTAACGGTAGCAGTCTATGTGGTGACAGCAATTTTGTAGAATCGTTTCACCTTTTTTTCTAGACCATCCTTTGCAATGCCAGAAGAGAGAACAAGTCTGACACATAGTGAATGCCTAGAGAGGATGGTACAGGAGTATCTACAGCTGAATATAGATGCCATGACTGTGGAACTGGACCCTTGTGCATTTTGGGCTTCAAAACTGGAAAAATGGAGCTTGTCACTCATGCCTTGGAAATGTTGTCGTGCCCCGCAGCCAGTGTTCTCTCTGAACTTGTCTTCACCGCTGCTGGTAGTCTGCTGACAGATAAGTGCATGCGGCTGTCCACTGACAGTGTAGATAGATTAACGTTTGTCAAGGTGAACAAGTCATGGATCCGCAAGGACTTTACCACCCCTGTGTCAGCCTGGGGAGGCTAAATGGTTATGTACTTTTCAATGTGGTGCATTAAACTCCCCATTTCAATATTTCAACTCTGGGGCAATTGATCCCACTTAAGTGGTGGCTGTGCCTAATTTTTTTGAAAAATGGAGACTATTCTTGGGGTCTCCTTGCTGTTTGTTGCTTGACTTAAGTAGGGTTCTCTGAGCTCAAAACCTATCCCTGACACTCCTTCCCCTGTTTATGAATATTCAACCTTTTTGTCCATCGAACCAGTGATTAACAAATTTGCTGTATGTGAAAATCCACCATTTTTGAGTGCTTAAGAGCAGTGATTACTACATCTCTCTTAATGTTTGCGTAAACTGGTTTTGGGCATCAAACTAGGTTTTGGCAAATGTGCTGTATACACATGAACAATTTTTGGGCCCTTAAAAGCATTGTTTGCTCAATCTCCCCTGTCCACTAGGCCTATGCAGGTCACTGACCTACCTGACTAGTTTTTCCTTTACTACACCACAAAACGTACAGTTGTCCCACCTGTGTGTGTGGCAGGGCATAGCATTGATGGGAGCGATTGCATGAGCTTTGAGTTTATCTGGCCTAGTAGGCCTAAACAGGTCACTGACCTACCTGACTTGTTTTTTTCGATAATATTCCATGAAACTTATAGCTGTCCCACCTGTCAGTGGCAGGATATAACATTGATGGGAGTGCTTGCATGAGCTTTCAGTTTATCCGACCTAGTAGGCTTAAACAGGCCACTGACCTACCTGACTATTTTTTTTGTAATATTCCTGTGAAACTTATTGTTGTCCCACCTGTGTGAGTGGCAGAGCATAACATTGATGGGAGCGCTTGCATGAGTTTTGAGTTTATCCGGCCCACTAGGCCTAAACAGGTCACTGACCTATCTCTCTATTATTTCCTGTAATACTCCATGAAACTTACAGTTGTCCGACCTGTGTGTGGCAGGACATAACATTGATGGAAGTGTTTGCATGAGCTTTGAGTTTATTCAGCCCACTAGGTCTAAATGCCGAGGACACTTTAGTACGGCATTCGCATCTTGCTCATTCACCAGTCATTCCAAATTAGACTATGAACATATGGTACCACTATAAGAATAAATCAGACTGAGATCTGTTTCAAACCTATATTATGCTCAGAGTGATAACAAAGTAAAATCCTCAGCAGCAACCCCTTGCTTCCGGGATACAACACATTTTATACTTCTAATAGACTAGGCGGGAATATTCAAAACTGGGTGTATTAACTAGGGTGTTAGGTGGTCTGCATGCTAATATACGCGTATAGATTGGTTAATTGTAATTAGTATGTATCTATGCTCAGGTGTCCACGCCTTCATCTTCCGTGCCATCTTCAGACCAGTCACCAGCATTTCGAAGGTCATCTCCACATTCCTTGTTCCGATACATCCTCAATGGGGCCCTTTATGTCCGTGATTTATCTCTTCCTTTCTCACCAGATCCACGTCTCCAGATGTATCTATGTCCCTGTAATTTAATCTCACACACATAAAATGGCACAGAACAAAAACCTGCAAAGGAATTCAAGATAGAAGCAATAGAAAGCAGACAAGATGGAGGAGGGGAGGAAAGTTAGAATCAAAGCATTAAGGCTGGCTTCACATTGGCGTTTCTGAACGCAACGAACGATCCGCAAGCGGAAACGCATGTAAAAACGCATGCAAACTCCTATGAGCGCACGTTAAATTATCCGCAAGCGCATTCGCAAGTAGTTAAAATAACCATGCGCATGTAAGCGTTTGCATGCGTTTCGACATGCGTTCGCGGTTTTTTTAAACTTTAAAATAAGGTCCACGGTCCACTCCTTGAGGTCCAAAAGTTGTTCGGCTCAGGATGAGGTCCAGCAGCTGTGAAAAATCAAGTCCAGACACCGGGAAATCCGTGGAGGGTCATAACATGCTGGCATCAACTTTTTTAAGCCCTTTGTTTGTGGGCGGAAACATGGGAGGGTGATGGGCGTTGCTGTGTTCCATTGTCCGAGCGTGCGCCGTGGTGAGTACGCAAGCGTAAGGTACGCCGTGCATACGCAAGTCCCGGCGTTCTTTTGCGTACTCATAGGAAATAACGGTTACATTTAACGCTGCCGTACGCTTGCGCACTACTGCGGCTTTTAACAGCGGCCAAAACTGCAACAAGATGCGTCCTGGGACCGCGGAAATTAGACCAGACCGTACGCATACGCAATCGGACGCACTCTAAATTAGGTACTGCGGATTATTACGAACATCATTATAGAGATAGGAACGCAAATCGCTTGCAGATACCACATTTTTGGAAATGACAGAACGCTGCGTTGAAAAACGCCAATGTGAAGCCAGCCTAAGAAACTTCTTTTTGCTAACGTGAGATAAGCAGACAAAAAGAATATATATATATATAAAGAGAGAATAAAGATAAAATAGGGAATAGAGAAACAAATTAGAGAAAGAGAGAGAAATAAGAACAGAAAGATGGAGTATCAGAAAAACTATCTATATTATATATTTATGAGTAAATATGGAAAAACTTCAATATTATATTCCAAGTGTTAGTACAAACATTCTAAAACACATGATTAGTCTATTAATCTATAGGAAATTGCCATATTTCCCCCACAATCCCCCCTACGTTTTTCTATATTTACCTAACATTTTCCCTAAGTCTATCCCTAAATCTATTTGTAAGAAACCCTTTGAGGTTGTCCATGTGATGGGAAGAGGAGATGGATTGGACATCTTCATTCAGACACCTTAGAAATCTCTTTCCTTGTGAAAGGCACCAGGCATCTGAACCCCTATACTAACTTCACATGGAGCCCTCCCATTATCCCTAAACCAGTTCCCTTAACTTTAGACTTAAGTAGGGGGAATTCTTTGGCCATTTGAGGGACACACCCTTGGGCATATCCTCCAAAGTGACACTCCCATTGGTTAACGGGTCAACCTCCTGATAGAAATAAGTACCGGTGATATCTGCCTTGGTGATAACCTTTTTATATAAAAAAAATAACGCAACAAACGAATATTAACCCAACTAGGATTATGGCAATTAATATCAGGCAAACCTGTTGAAGGAACCCTTCGAGCCCACCCAACCAGCTAGAAAAGAAGGATGTATCTACCCCAGCATTAGCTTTTAATTCTGCTGCCAACTTAGTAATTTTCTTAAGGGCTATCATGGTTTTCCCGTTTTCCCCTGAATTTTGTGGGATATATGTACAGCATTCCTCCTCCCCCACCATTCCACAGACCCCGCCCTTTTCAGCTAGGAGCATATCAAGGGCCAATCTGTTTTGTAGTGTCATTCTAGTATTGGGACTTAGTTCCTCAACTATACCCTGGAAAGCATCTCGGCCATAGTTGACAAACCTTTGCTCACTGTAATATATGTAATTAATCCAATCAACGTTCTTATTGATCTGTACCTGTGGAATTAAGGAAGCGAATCCAGCATATACCTGATTTTGGGCCTTAAACTGGTCGGGCACCCCACTTGGCACACCAATAGCATCAATGTATACCTGAGGGTCTTCCTCATAGCCCATGTGGAGTTGATCAATGCTTCTCCTTCTCTTGATGATATCTTTTTATCATCATCTTTAAGGAAAATATATAAAGGATATAAAACCTTTGAAATATCTGCAAATAAGCACAATTGTTTATAGAAAGAGATTTACACATATTAGAATAATTTTTATACAGTTTTCTTGGTTTCCTTGTCCGCTCACTACTTGCAATTTCCAAACCCATGGAGCGACCGCCGCTCGAACTTCCGTACATTTCTGAGTTGTGTTGTGCGCAAGAATAATGCAGGATAGTATAAACAGCTTACCTGTACCAGGAGCGAACTAGGAGGTACTCACCTGATCTCACCCGTGACCTATTTTGAGGCGTAAAGTGAGGCCAAGCAGAGACCAGTCTAACCTTTGCTGATGAGAGACATCATGGCCTGCCCTGTTCCCTCTCACGACTCCTAGTTTAACACTGTTAGTAGTTCGGTCAGTCCCTATAAGGCAGTCGACTATAGAGAGGGCTCAGGCCGCCAGACGCAATCCGGCTGGGATGGGGCAACCACCCGCCACTACCTTTCCTTCCTTTTGTTGTAGCTTGCCTTCTACCTCCGAGAGGACAGGACACCTGTGGTGATTGTCAGTATGATTATACCATCCTAGACTGATAACATGGTGTCTACCTCACCATAATATACCAATACTGCATTTAGTAGGCTTACCGTGTTGTTAAGGAATTCTTCAACCGGAAATCGCTCCATTCGCTCAGAAAGTGCAAGTCAGAACCAAACATTCTGATTACCTCATACGAGGATTCTACCTGCGTCCAATGTAAGAAATCATATCTCCTATACCTGAAAAACAACTCAAAAATCTATTAATGTCAAAGATCAGAAAATTCTTATTCAACATTATAATTGTCATTTTCTGCTAGTTGTTTTGAATATATTTTTTTATTACCGGACAATAAATGGTAGAAAACACCATATGGGCGCTGTACATCAGAGCAGACATGTGTAACATCACCTTTAATTTACTAGCATTTTCTCCAGAAAGCTCCTTACCCCTCCCATATGGAGAAAAAGATAACGGACTACAAAAAATATTTTCACACAGCAAAGAACAAAGGCTGCTTTGATAGAAGGAATTTAAGGAGGTGTGGGGGAGTGGTTCACTCCCTTCCATATTTTCAAACTCTTTGGCCTTGATATGCCTACAAGATGTCCACAATCCTGATAAAGGACCTAACTACTTTCTTCTTTCTTGTCTTTCCACCCCCCTTTTTTTTTTTTTTTTTTTTTTTTTCTGTTTCAAACTTTGTCTTACTTTCTAAACTATACTTTCTGTTGCTTTTCTCATCAAACTTGCTAACTTCCATCTCTAACATCTCACATTGACTCAATTGAGTGTCCCCTTAAAATACAATCTATATTCCTGCTTATCGACATACCTTATACATTCTGGATCCATTAACTTAACAATACCTTCATCACATTGTAGTTAGATTTTCCTGTCTAGTACCACCTCCCCACAGCGTCAATATATATATTATTTCCCCTTGGGCGCTCAGTATATTAATCTTCCCTCTAGATAGCTTAATTTTTAAAACACACAACAACCATAAATAAGGGAAAGTTTCCCCCTGCCATAACTACATCTCTAGCTAAATTATCCCTGTGCTGCAGGTGGCTATTGACAACATTCACTCATATAAATTAATAAAAATCTGATTACTATTATTGTATTCAATATTGGGCATTATTATTAGCATCCAACTACCATAAATATGGAAAATCCGTCTTTGCCTTTCAGAATCTCTGGAAAGATGGATAAGACTCCAGTGTTCATGTCAGGCATCCTGCAAATTCCACCCTTCGCTGGCTCTCTCCCTCCCCTCCTCCCTACAGAAGCAGGCTTTCACAAGGTCATACTCGCACACATCTGTTTAGATAAGGAATTCAATAGAAAAAAGAAATCTTTCTCTCCCAAACTGAGCTCACAAATTTGATTAACTGTTTCACACTTGTAGCTATATACAACTAACAATTCTAGCCATTATCTGAAACCCCGTAGCTTAATATCTAACTCTTCATTTACTCTTATAACTTCAAGAGCTTTCCATGACAGGAAGAATAGTAAAATATATTGATAGACGGATCGTGAATAGAGTGTAGTGGCAGTCAGTGTGACTTCAATAAAACAGAATGATCTCCATAAGATTATATACACCTTATTCTAATTTATCCTAACCACTTTGGAGCTAGGAACACACCCACACATCCGGGGACCTTGTATCGCCACCATTATAGGGTGGTGGTTGGGATAGCATACTCAATAACAATGGCGTGGCGGCCATTTTACACTGTATAAAATTATTGTTAGGAAACAACTTATAATCAAACACAGGTTCTGCATCATCTTTTCCTCCTTCTCCATCTACTTCTCTTCATTCCTCACTTTTCAGACTCAGCACAACTCGCAGGTGAGCTTGCGCTTGGTCCAACAGACCTTTATCTCTCAACTTTCCCTTCTCCTTCTGAATCAGATCGCGCCACACAGTCGGCTGCAATCTACCTGATGAGGGCAAACCAGCAAGTTTGTACAATTTCTCCACATTTTTAATTGCCTGCCTTCCTTCCCGTGATGCCACTAACGTTTTTGCCTCTGCTACATCCTCATCCAGCTTATGAGCGACGGTCTTCTTCTGCACTACAAGACGCAACATGACTCACAATACTACGTCCCAACTGCAGCTCAGAACGCTGGCAACAGTAGACAACACTGGGTCCCCACCGTCTGGAGTCTCGGCTTCCACGTACGGTGATACCTTTACCTAAGGAACACGGAGCCCAAGCGAC
The DNA here is from genome assembly GCA_033576535.1 of Allobates femoralis. Lineage (NCBI taxonomy): Eukaryota > Metazoa > Chordata > Amphibia > Anura > Aromobatidae > Allobates > Allobates femoralis. Next base: position 561,332,799 of record JARQOC010000003.1, read on the forward strand.
CACGTGTTCTAGTTTGCTCTTTCACAAGGGGCGGAACCCAAGTTCCACGTACCTTTCCCTGCGGCTTGAGGAGCTCCAACTCAACTCAACCCAGATCAACTTCAATGAGTATACAGTACTTAGTACTACGTACTCCCAGCTCTACCGAGTGTGCCGCTCAAGCGCCGCACACCCTCCCCTTAAAGCACGGAGCCCCAACTCCACGTGCTCGAGTGAATACCGGGCTTGTCGCCTCTGTATTCAGTCTAGTGATACGGAGCTCCAACTCAACATATCACTGCACACAGAATCCAAATTCCACGTGCAGACAAATACAAAGCCTATTGTCTCTAAACTTGTCTTTGATGCCTAAGCACAGAGCCACAACTCGATGTGCTTCCCAACGCTGGGTCTATGGACACCGCGTTCTGCCAACTAACTCACAAGTGCAGAGCCCCAACTCCATACACTGTATTATCACCCGGCACAGAGCTCCAACTCAATGTACCTCCGAACACAGAATCTGCTGATTCCGTGTCCCGTTCTTTCTATGAAGCATAGAGCCAATTGGCTCCACGCTCCGTCTCCGATCCAAGAAGTGAGGAGCCACAACTCAACAACACTTCTGAGGTGCGGAGCCTCTACTCAACAACACCCCTGAGTCATAAAAGCCAGCCCGCTCTTATGCTCCCCTAACACTGAGACCCAGTGCTTACAGATTACTTTGCTACGGTATTTCAGTTCAGAAGAAATTCTCCTTCACTATTACATCACAGAGGTTGCGTCTCCTTGCACTTTCATTACACCGTCCTCCAGCACACGTGCCTATCAAGTCTCACTATACGTTTCAATGCACAATAACAGTCACGGGAAGGGTTAACAGCTATAGAATGTTAATGACCAGTGGAGGAGGCGTGGTGAAAACACAGACACGCGCAGAAGGCTGCGTGACTCAAATGCTGCTGGTTCAGACGTGATGCTGGGTCAAACACGGTCTCACCACACGACCGCTTGCCCCCCGTACCCACTAGACACCCGCAGAACAATCTATAACGACTGAGACACGAGGAAGGGTCAGCACATATGAATGTGTCTTTCCACTTACCTCGTGCTCTGGAGGGTGATCAATCCTCGTCAGTCGTCACAGATCGTCCACAGATATCCACGCGTAGGTCCGGAGAGCCGTGGACCACAGATCACGCCCCACGTTCTGGGCGCCAAAAATGCCGAGGACACTTTAGTACGGCATTCGCGTCTTGCTCATTCACCAGTCATTCCAAATTAGACTATGAACATATGGTACCACTATAAGAATAAATCAGACTGAGATCTGTTTCAAACTTATATTATGCTCAGAGTGATAACAAAGTAAAATCCTCAGCAGCAACCCCTTGCTTCCGCTATACAACACATTTTATACTTCTAATAGACTAGGCGGGAATATTCAAAACTGGGTGTATTAACTAGGGTGTTAGGTGGTCTGCATGCTAATATACGCGTATAGATTGGTTAATTGTAATTAGTATGTATCTATGCTCAGGTGTCCACGCCTTCATCTTCCGTGCCATCTTCAGACCAGTCACCAGCATTTCGAAGGTCATCTCCACATTCCTTGTTCCGATACATCCTCAATGGGGCCCTTTATGTCCGTGATTTATCTCTTCCTTTCTCACCAGATCCACGTCTCCAGATGTATCTATGTCCCTGTAATTTAATCTCACACACATAAAATGGCACAGAACAAAAACCTGCAAAGGAATTCAAGATAGAAGCAATAGAAAGCAGACAAGATGGAGGAGGGGAGGAAAGTTAGAATCAAAGCATTAAGAAACTTCTTTTTGCTAACGTGAGATAAGCAGACAAAAAGAATATATATATATATAAAGAGAGAATAAAGATAAAATATGAAATAGAGAAACAAATTAGAGAAAGAGAGAGAAATAAGAACAGAAAGATGGAGTATCAGAAAAACTATCTATATTACCGTATATACTCGTGTATAAGCCGACCCGTGTATAAGCCGACCCCCCTACTTTTGCCCCCAAAACCTGGGAAAATTTATTGACTCGTGTATAAGCCGAGGGTGGACCCCAGCACAGGTATACAGCCCCCAGCAGTGTGGTATACAGCAGCCTCCCCAGTGGTATATACAGGCCCCAGCAGTGTTACAGCAGCAGCCCCAGTGGTATATACAGCAGCAGCCCCAGTGGTAGTATACACGCAGCCCCAGTAGTATATACAGCCCCAGTGGTAGTATACACGCAGCCCCAGTAGTATATACAGCCCCAGTGGTAGTATACAGCCCCAGTGGTAGTATACAGTCCCAGTGGTAGTATACAGCAGCCCCAGTGGTATATTCAGCCCCAGTGGTAGTATACAGCAGCCCCAGTGGTAGTATACAGCAGCCCCAGTGGTAGTATACAGCAGCCCCAGTGGTAGTATACACTCAGCCCCAGTAGTATATACAGCCCCAGTGGTAGTATACAGCAGCCCCAGTGGTATATTCAGCCCCAGTGGTAGTATACAGCAGCCCCAGTAGTAGTATACAGCCCCAGTGGTAGTATACAGCACCCCAGTGGTATATTCAGCCCCAGTGGTAGTATACAGCAGCCCCAGTGGTATATACAGCCCCAGTGGTAGTATACACGCAGCCCCAGTAGTATATACAGCCCCAGTGGTAGTATACAGCCCCAGTGGTAGTATACAGCAGCCCCAGTGGTATATACAGCCCCAGTGGTAGTATATAGCCCCAGTGGTAGTATACATACAGCCCCAGTAGTAGTATACAGCTCCAGTGGTAGTATACAGCCCCAGTGGTAGTATACAGCAGCCCCAGTGGTATATTCTGCCCCAGTGGTAGTATACAGCCCCAGTGATAGTATATAGCCCCAGTGGTAGTATACACACAGCCCCAGTGGTAGTATACAGCAGCCCCAGTGGTATATTCTGCCCCAGTGGTAGTATACAGCCCCAGTGGTAGTATATAGCCCCAGTGGTAGTATACACACAGCCCCAGTGGTAGTATACAGCCCCAGTGGTAGTATACAGCCCCAGTGGTAGTATATAGCCCCAGTGGTAGTATACAGGGCCCCAGCAGGGCCCCCCTCATAATTTGCCGCCCCCACCTCCCTTTCTGGGCCCCCCCGCATGCAGCGCTGCACATATACATTACCTGTCTAGCAGCTGTCACCCTCCGATGGCGGATCGCGGCTCCCGGCTCCGGGCTCCATCTTCCTCGCTGTCTTCCTGCTGTGTGACCGGGGCGCAGCGCGATGACGTCATCGCGACGCCAGCCGGTCACCTGACAATCAGGAAGACAGAGAGGAAGATGGAGCCCGGAGCCGGGAGCCGCGATCCGCCACCGGAGGGTGACAGCTGCTAGACAGGTAATGTATGAGCGCAGCGCTGCATGCGGGGGGCCCAGAAAGGGAGGTGGGGGCGCCAAACTTTTTAGGGGGCCGTATTGACTCGCGTATAAGCCGAGGGGGGGACTTTTCAGCCCAATTTTTGGGCTGAAAAACTCGGCTTATACGCGAGTATATACGGTATATATTTATGAGTAAATATGGAAAAACTTCAATATTATATTCCAAGTGTTAGTACAAACATTCTAAAACACATGATTAGTCTATTAATCTATAGGAAATTGCCATATTTCCCCCACATAAACAGGTCACTGACCTACCTCTCTATTATTTCCTGTAGTACTCCATAAAACCTATAGTTGCTGAGTAATGTTTAACCTTGAAACGGTAGGCCAGGTCCTGATCCAGACTCTGTGCCATGCAGGCAGGCTGGGCCATTCAGCAATTTTTGGTCTGGGACAATTGATGTCATTTTGCTGTGGTCTGACCCTTTGGGAAGAGTGAGGACTCTTGTTGGGGTCCCCTTGCTGTGTTGGACATGATTTAAGCAGGGTGTGACATGCCTATACCTGTGCCTGGTGTGCCTGTGCCTGGAGGGATATGTGGCTAGTCCCGTGTTTGAGACTCTTAATCGAGGCTCCACAGACTCCATTTGCATATACCTATACCTGTGTCTCATCCTCCTTTGACTTCTCCACCTCTATTTACTTAATGTAGAAAACTACTGCCACGTCTCCCCTGTAATTCATCCATTTGTCAATTCAAAGTCAGTTTCACTCACCTCTGAAATTTTAGGTGAATGGTAACCACCTTCTATTTTGAAGTGCTTTGGAGGAGTGTGCAGGCTGGCACAGACCGTGTCTCGTGCACCCATGCTACGCCATGAGACTATTTGTACTGTGGGTAGATTGTTGTCACTTTTCCTTGTGTTTGTTGTCTCTTCTGAGTGGTTTGGCAGCTTTAGGACACCTTTTCAAGATGTTTTCTTTGTGTTTGCTATAGCCTACCATTGATTACAATGGAGTTTGATGGTGTTCAACAAACATTTGATGAACAATTCATCGAATACACCCCAATTTTGTGAATCGAACCGAATTTGAACACTTAGGTGATGGCTCATCACTACTCTCAACTATATACCTTCAACTATATACCGGTGTTACAGCGGATCATAGATGACTTGGGTAGATATGGGATTCGTGGACTGTCTTGGTTCGGGAGGATGAACGTCTTGAAGATGGACATCCTTCCAAAACTTTTATGCCTCTTCAAGACACTCCCGATCTCCATTCCCAAGACCTTCTTCGCACAACTGAAGAGAGTCTGTTGTAGATTTGTCTGGGGCTTGTCTAGACCGCGCCTGGCTTATGATATCCTGACCAGACCGAAGAGGCAGGGGTCGGCTTAATTTCCGACTGTATCATGTAGCCTCCGCTCTTGTGAGAATGGTAGACTGGTTCCATGATCCGGTTTCGAGGCAATGGGTCAACCTGGAGGAGTGTCTGAATGTATGGCGCCCCGCAACGAGTGCGTCACAGGAGGGTATTGCAGCTAAGACAGCAGCAGCAATATTCTCCGACTCAGCAATCACACAGTTAACTCAGAGATCCATACCCTACATGCATCACCTAGCATTGAGGGCCAATAAGGTCCTGGTGGGCAGAGTGTAGTGTAGTGTGCAAAAAGGAGAACTGACTTGGCAACGTAGGAGAAGGAAGCAAGATCATCAGCTCTGCAACCTAGGAGAGGGGGTTGCACAGTTCCGTGTGGCCCCCTGGCCAATTCCCCTGGCCAACTCCCTGCCATCACCCCGGTTGAGCGCCATTATTCCCGGTGCCTTAACAATCGATCAACGGCCATCAACATGCGGGTCCAAAATCATCCCATGCCCACTTACAGCCGGTTTACTGGTACTGAAGCTGGGAGTCGTTTAGCACTTCTATGTGAACCAGAGGAGTGGAGGGACCGCTTTACAGGGGCACCCCACATCCACCACACACAGTCGTCTAGCCAGCGGTGTACCCACCAAAGGACCCAAGGCTCCCCAAAACATCCGGAATGTATACCCTGGGTAGGGCATTCAAGCAGCCTCCTTGTACCCGATCTGGCATTCCTGGGCGACAACGGCAACACAAATAGTTAGAATGGAGGAGCACCGCGGATCTCTGAGAAACACTGGTCATTGCTGAGTCCACCCGGTCCACTACCCGTAACTGTATGCCATGTAATGCCTGCTGGTTACAGTAAAGAACCCGTTACAGAGACTTACAGTGTCCGTGCCTTCTTATGAACTGTCTATCCGCATACTAAGGTAACCGCGGCTGCATCAGAACATCTTGTGCAGCTTCTGGCTCCGGGGATCAACGCTCAGCCTGTGGGGAGCGTTCCATCTTGCTGCATTCCATCCCCCGGAGGCCCTGCAGTGCTGGTAAAGTTACCGGAACACTCATAGGTGGCGTCACGAAACAATTTAACCCCTACACTGTTCAACCCATGACGACTCTCTTTTTGATCTGTACCACCGGGCCCCACTACCGGCAGGCGCGGCACCCCGTGACAAGGAGGAGGACGAAACGCCTGTCCCCCGGAGTCCCGGCCACGGTGAGTCAGAATTTGGCATCACGAACAGGATACGAGCAGGCCCGTTCCCTAACGGGTATAATGTGCTTAAAAGACTTTATTTAATCAAAATGGACTTTGTTCATCCCAAAAAGAACTCTTCCCGCCTTTCCACCGTTGGGCCAAGATGGCGTCCAAGATGGCGATGCCCGCCTTGAGGATCACCACGTGCAAGCCCAGGGGTGAGCCACCGCCTCTCTTCGTGGGAGGGCCAGAGGCAAAGGCCCCAAAATCATTGTCCGCCCTGATTGCTGGAAACAACCATGGGGGCGGACCTAAGACTTTTTTCCACAGTTGGACTACAAAAGCCTCCAAGGAAATGGGAGTATCAGACTCTTTTTCACCAGCTCTTCACCAGAACGGTTACCGGTTTGGACGGGTGTGGTTCCTCTACAAACATGGCTAGCATGAGACTCCAAGATCTAATGCAATAGGTCGAAGCCGAGGCCAGAGCAGCTATAGGCCATCCGGGTCCGTGTCCCGTCTTAACCATTGACGGCAGCCCCGACTTCTGGCAGGAGGCTCTGCAAGACCTCAGGGTGCGGCTTATGGAAACAGTTGAGTGGACGATCCGCAGCTGGAGCGCGAGCCTGGGCAGCCGACTCCATCGGGCTATCCAGCAGAACCGTATCGGTGCATTCACTCCAGACCTGGACGACAGTTCCTGTTATGCCGCCTCACCCAGGCCGACCACCTGCCCTGCTTCATCGCCGGAGCCCATAGATTGTGTCATTCCAATGGAGACCACAATTCACCCCGCTCCAGTGCCCGAAGCAGCAGCCGAATCCGTTTTAGAGCTGGAGCTTGCAACCCGCTCCACTGAAGAAGCTGACATTTACCTGGTTCCCACTGAGGAACCCGCGACTAGTCTTACCACCACTACAGAGACTGTCGCCTGTTTCTTCCCCGAACCGGAGGCCTCCTCTGCTACTACAGAGGCCTACCTGGTTACCGGGATTGAAACACCACTACCAGATGTAACAGAAGAAGAGGCAGGCAGCCTGGAAGCCCTGCGGGACGACCCTGTGGAAGGATCCGCAGCACCGACACCCCGTTGTCCAGAGGACCCCGTTCCAACATTTCCAACAGCCCAGCAGCCCGATGTGATCGTTGAGGGAGAGGACGATGATGACGACGACGAGACCCACAGCACCGCTAAGGACCTCTACACCGGGTTCGCCTGGGGAGATACCATGGACCCTTCGGCCGAGCAGTCTGCTCGGGTACGCTGGTCGGGTGCAACCGCAACACCTTCCCCAGTGCTGTTCAACCGGGTTCCCATCCAGACTGCCCACCAAGCTCAAGCCGTTCAACAGCCTACAAGTCGCAGTGACTTTATTCACACTCCGCAGTGCTCCTACGATGATATACGTCGCATCCGCAGGGAGGAGTGGCGGGCTCGTATGCGCGCCAACATGGAGGCCCGCGCCGAAGCTCGCCGCCAACCCCCACTACCTGATGAACTCCTCAAGAAAGGAAGGGTGGGCACTTTCAACCTATCCACTGGGTGGGGTCTTGCCAGGGAGGAGGGCATGTATGGGGAAGTGTTTGTGGGCGCCGTGATGTAGAGTCACACTTGCCGCGAGGACACCCAGATCCTGACCTATATAGAGGGGACATTATTACCTACGAGCGACATGCATGCTATGATGGGTGGTTCGCTATACGGGTGCGCAATAGTGCCCTCCACAAGTGACTTTGCTGTTCGAACTTTGCAAAAGACTTCTTTCTGTTTGGTAGATAACACCGCGACCTGGCGGCTATAGCCTGGACTTAAGTGAAGGACAGCTGACCACCCACTGGGTCCGCAAAAGTGTTAACCTGTTTTCTTTTACTTGCAATATCTTAAGTGAATACCTGTTGTTAATAAAAGTGTAACTTTTATGACCTGTTATAAAATACAAAAATTTCTCTGTAATGTTTGGGTAGCCCGACACTTGGGGACAAGTGTATTTCACCAACGAGTGTGGCGCCCCGCAACGAGTGCGTCACAGGAGGGTATTGCAGCCAAGACAGCAGCAGCAATATTCTCCGACTCAGCAATCACACAGTTAACTCAGAGATCCATACCCTACATGCATCACCTAGCATAGAGGGCCAATAAGGTCATGGTGGCCAGAGTGTAGTGTAGTGTGCAAAAAGGAGAACTAACTTGGCAACGTAGGAGAAGGAAGCAAGATCATCAGCTCTGCAACCTAGGAGAGGGGGTTGCACAGTTCCGTGCGGCCCCCTGGCCAATTCCCCTGGCCAACTCCCTGCCATCACCCCGGTTGAGCGCCATTATTCCCGGTGCCTTAACAACCGATCAACGGGCATCAACATGCGGGTCCAAAATCATCCCGTGCCCACTTACAGCCGGTTTACTGGTACCGAAGCTGGGAGTCGTTTATCACTTCTGTGCAAACCAGAGGAGTGGAGGGATCGCTTTACAGGAGCACCCCACCACCGCCACACACAGTCGTCTAGCCAGCGGTGTACTCACCAAAGGACCCAAGGCTCTCCAAAACATCCGGAACGTATACCCCAGGTAGGGCATTCAAGCAGCCTCCTTGTACCCGATCTGGCATTCCTGGGCGACAACGGCAACACAAATAGTTAGAATGGAGGAGCACCGCGGATCTCTGAGAAACACTGGTCATTGCTGAATCCACCCGGTCCACTACCCGTAACTGTATGCCATGTACTGCCTGCTGGTTACAGTAAAGAACCCGTTACAGAGACTTACAGTGTCCGTGCCTTCTTATGAACTGTCTATCCACACACTAAGGTAACCGCAGCTGCCTCAGAACATCTTGTGCAGCTTCTGGCTCCGGGGATCAACGCTCAGCCTGTGGAGAGCGTTCCATCTTGCTGCATTCCATCCCCCGGAGGCCCTGCAGCGCCGGTAAAGTTACCGGAACACTCATAGGTGGCGTCACAAAACAATTTAACCCCTAAACTGTTCAACCCATGACGTCTCTCTTTTTGATCTTTACCACTGGGCCCCACTGCCGGCAGGCGCGGCACCCCGTGACAAGGAGGAGGACGAAACTCCTGTCCCCCAGAGTCCCGGCCATGGTGAGTCAAATGGATGGTGTTTGACCTCTTTGCCATGGATTGACAGGAGCATACGGCCAGAGGGGGTATCTGCTTCAATGCTGACTGGGGATCTTTTGTGGCCGTGGGACGAGGTGTGCAGAAAGTTCGAGTTGTCCAACCGTTGGGGACCTATGAATCCTTTGTTTGATAACCCGGACTTCCCACCAGGCGTGAGAAAGTCTCGGTTCCTCGCTTGGTCTTCTGACCTTAGGGTGAGACTCGTCCAGACCCTGATGGGTAAACCTACCCTATCGACACTGTCGGAGCTCCGATCATCTTTCCCTCATTGCTCAGTCCCTAGGTTTCAATACCTACAGCTTAAATTCTTCACCTCGCTAGCCTTGCCCCCCACAGTACTTGCATGGAAGAAGACAGACTTTGAGTCGATCCTTTTACAAGACTCGGCCCCAGCGCATACAGTGGCTCAAATTTTGATGCACTGGTTTACCGGGACAGTGTGAGATCTTTGTGGTATGTGAAAGAGTGGGAGAAAGACATAGGCTCTGCTTTCTCTACTCAGGATTGGAAGAAGGATTCCTCTGTACGCATAAATTATCAATAGCTTGTAAGAACCAGTAGATTAATTTTAAAATTGTCTCATGATTATATCGTTGCCCTAGAACTCTCCATGCAATTTTTCCTACTATATACGGTCAATGTTGGAGATGCAAGGCCGAGGTGGGCTCCTTCCTGAATGTCTGGTGGCACTGTCCCTCGATCCAGAGATTGTGGCAGAGGATGTTTTACATTTATGGTCACATCACAGGAGAGTCCGCATCTTGCACGCCCCAGATTGGTCTTCTCTCCATGATGCCGGGAGCATTCAAAGCAATCAAACTAGACCTACTTAGACATTGTCTTACAGCAGCCCATCCATTATCCCCAGACAGTGGAAATCCCAGACGGTGCCATCCCTGACAGATTGGGCTCAGGTGATGGACCACTTACGCAGAATGGAAAGGTTGTCCGCTTATAATGATTTTCAAATGGCTAAGTATACCCAGACCCGGGCAGTATGGATAATGTTCAGGGAAACACCTGATTATACAAGACATGTGATGGACTAGTTTGACCTGAGTCGACCCAGTACCCCATCCAGATACGGAGGTGGGGTGAGTAGTTGACATTCCCAACCTACCTAATCCTTATATCCATTCCCAGCTGATCTTCCCTTCCCCCTACTACTGTCTTTCTTCTGCTGGTTTCCCCTTTATCACTACTTGTTGTCTTTTTTTTTCTTTGCACTTTCTTTATTTATCTTGCAACTGAACCTGTTTCGCCTTTCGTGGCAGAGCCACTTGGCACCTGAGAAGGTCGGAGGGCAGTTGCCCTAGCCAGCAACCCGGACTGGATACAGAGTTCCTTCAAGCCGAGGTCCAGGAGCTGAGTCATCAACTGATGCAAATCCACATCACCACCGCGGCAAGATGGCAGCAGGCCTTGATGGAGAAGGCGACCGCAAGGTGGGCAGCTTCGCACCCTGCATCCCTGACCCACAGGATAGAGGAGGACGAGACAGAGCCCAGTGCCGGGATAGGTACAGTGACTTCTCTACCATCAGAATAGGCCCTCCTTGTGCCCGTAGACTCTCCTAGTCCCCTCATCCCTGGCCCGATGCTCCCCATTCTGGCCTGGGAGGATGCCCCTGTCCCCGGGAAGGGGCTTGCTACCCCAATGACACCTGAACCCCCGTCCTAGGAGGTCCACAGCGAGCCCATGGCCATCTACTGGAAGAATCCGGGTGGGGAGATGATGGGATTCCTGGGTGCTGAGGAGGTGGGACAGGAGGAGATGGAGACCCTGACCTGATCTGAACGTCTCAGGTGGGGAATCACTCGGTGGGAGGCGGAAGAGGCTGACCGGAGGTCCCAACAGCAGGAACTGGAGCAGCAGAACACCAGGGCCAAGGCCGAAGCCTGGAAGGCACGGTCTCCCGGTAAGGGCCAGCGACTGGAGGGGACCGTGACTAACTTCTTCCTGGGTAGTGGTTGGAAATTCATCCGTGTACAGGGGGCCGAGAGGGAACTTTTCGTCTCCCGCCAAGACGTGGAGGAACACTTGCCAAAAGGTCACCTGGACAGGGACTTGCGCCCCCAGGGACTGGGTCACCCTCGAGCAGGGTGAAGGCGAACCAGGGCCCTGCACCCTTCGTGTGCGGCGGGTGTGCCCCGAGGCGGTCACAGCCAGGGAGCCTACCCTGGAGAGACACGCTCAGCCTCCCATGTGGGAAGCAGAGACTCAAACCCCGGTGGTCTGGTATCTAAGCCCAGCACCACCAGGCGAAAGAGCTGTGACCCCGGCTAACCTATCGTGGAAGGGACAGTAGAGAGACCCGTGGCCTTATTGTACATAGTTTTGCTGTTTATGTGAATGCTTATTTTGAACATTACAATCATGGACTATGCATGATTGGGACTAGGTGTATATACAGTGCGTTGTGAAAGTATTTGGCCCCCTTGAACTTTTCAACCTTTTGCCACATTTCAGGCTTCAAACATAAATATATAAAATCAAATTTTTTTGTGAAGAATCAACAACAAGTGAGACACAATCGTGAAATGGAGCAAAATTTATTGAATATTTAAACTTTTTTAACAAATAAAAAAGTGAAAAGTGGGGCGTGCAATATTATTCGACCTCTTTACTTTCAGTGCAGCAAACTCACTCCAAAAGTTCAGTGAGGATCTCTGAATGATCCAATGTTGTCCTAAGTGACTGGTAATGATAAATAGAATCCACCTGTGTATAATCAAGTCTCCGTATTAATGCACCTGCTCTGTGATAGTCTCAGGGTTCTGTTTCAAGTGCAGAGAGCATCATGAAGACCAAGGAACACACCAGGCAGGTCCGATATACTGTTGTGGTGAAGTTTAAAGCCAGATTTGGATACGAAAAGATTTCCCAAGTTTTAAACATGTCAAGGAGCACTGTGCAAGCAATCATATTGAAATGGAAGGAGTATCAGACCACTGCAAATCTACCAAGACTCAGCCATCCCTTTAAACTTTCATCTTGAACAAGGAGAAGACTGATTAGAGATGCAGCCAAAAGGCCCATGATCACTCTGGATGATCTGCAGAGATCTACACCTGAGGTGGGAGAGTCTGTCGATAGGACAACAATCAGTCGTACACTGTACAAATCTGGCCTTTATGGAAGAGTGGCAAGAAGAAAGCCATTTCTCAAAGATATCCATAAAAAGTCTTGTTTGAAGCTTGCCACAAGCCACCTGGGAGACACACCAAACATGTGGAATAAAGTGCTCTGGTCAGATGAAACCAAAATCAAACATTTTGGCTACAATGCAAAACGATATGTTTAGTGTAAAAGCAACACTACTCATCACCCTCAAAACACCATCCCCACTGTCAAACATGGTGGTGGCAGCATCATGGATTGGGCCTGCTTTTCTTCAGCAAGGACAGGGAAGATGTTTAAAATTGATGGGAACATGGATGGAGCCAAATACAGGACCATTCTGGAAAAAAACCTGTTGGAGTCTGCAAAAGACCTGAGACTGGGACGGAGATTTATCTTCCAACAAGACAATGATCGCAAAGATAAAGCAATATCTACAATGGAATGGTTCAAAAATAAACGTATCCAGGTGTTAGAATGGCCAAGTCAAAGTCCAGACCTGAATCCAATTGCGAATCTGTGGAAAGAGCTGAAACTGCTGTTCACAAACGCTCTCCATCCAACTTCACTGAGCTCGAGCTGTTTTGCAAGAAAGAATGGGCAAGAATTTCAGTCTCTCGATGTACAAAACTGATAGAGATATACCCCAAGCGACTTGCAACTGTAATCACTGAACTATCCCATGAGGGACGCCTACCGGACTAAGTTGTGTGTCTCGCACGTTTGCTTTTTCATTTTTTTTATATGTTTAGATTTGCTTTTCTATTTTTATACCCATAGTCTTTATTTTTATAATCCTAGTCTTTTATATTCACAGTGGAGTTTTTGTCATGTAACGGTTAAAGGGACCCTGACCCCATAAAATGCGCCCCCAGCCTCTTTATACCTGTCCCTGCACCATGCTAATACATTTCCATGCATCCCTTTGTGTTTATAAAGCGTTCTTGTAAAGTTTATAAAAGTGTATTTTATACCTATCTGATATGTGTGCTTCTTAAATGTTGAAGCCGCAAAAGGCGTGCCTTTCTTATTTTCCCCGCCGCCTGCTTGCTAATTATGCACGCCTCGAAGGACGTGCTATAGAGAGAGTGCGTCAGAAAATGGGCGGTAATTCCGCTATGACGTAAATCGCGGCATGCCCGGCATTACCCACTGACGACCTCGCGATGCGTAGTGCGCATGCGCGAGGTGTGTTCACGGCAGCTTAACTGTGATATATATATATATCACAGATAAGCTGCCGTGAACACAACTCGCGCATCCGAGGCTGGACCCGGAAGACTCAAGCTGAGATGAGGCTCATCTCGGGTCCTGAGGCCAGAGACCGCAAGAAGACAGAGGGAGCCCTAGGGGAGCGGGCAGTGAGCGATCCACCCGAAAGGTGGCGAGGAAACTCCAAGCACGAACCGCGGAACCGGTGACCACGAGGTCCAGAGGAGCTTTGGCCAACTCACAGCACATCCGCCAAGAAGGCAGCAATACTAGGGTCAGGGGGACACAGCCGGTCGCCCGACAAGGCCAGTGGCTGCTGGATTAGGGCTCTGTACACAGAGGCATGTGTAGGAAGAAGGAGGGCAGGCAGTGCTGAGGCAGGAAGGCCCGAGGGGAAAGGAACATGAAAGGGGTGTACTGGACAAGCCATACTGGTTGCTAAGGACTACCCGGACGCAAATGTACATGAATGGTGACCTGTGGTACGTGCAGAGAGAGAGCTGAAGTAAACCAGGTTTAGAACTCAGAACTGTGTGAGATTGTTCATTTCCCGCCTGAGCAGCAGTAGACTGAAACACCGCACAAGCAGCAGGAGCATGCCTGGGAGAAGTCCTGATCCTTTCCTGTAGCCAGCTCAGCACCGTTGGATCTCCAGCACCTAAATATCCCCTTACTCCGGATGCAATGGGGATCTGCTCCACTCGTGGGGAGCGATACCATCTCAGCTACCATCCCAACCAAGAGGTCCCGGCCGGCAGCAGCAGCCACTACAGCGTCAAGACAAACTACTCCCTAATCCCTAACCTCTTATTATTGACCGCCCATCTGGGTGGCCAAGGACCGGGTCACGCCACTGTGACATCACCCCCAGACACTAGAAGACAACAAGGGACCCGGCTTCGAATATCCCACGGCCCCCACTGGGGCGAGTCATAGGTTTCGAGGTCAAATTGTTGCATCTATTTGCCAATTGTTCTGCATTTGGATTTTATTGTCCAAAAACTTAGGTAGTAAGACTCTCGGTAATGAGACCTATAAATGGTATGGATCGTCAAAGAGAGGGTCCAGAATGGCAAAAGTGAAGATGGCTTAGCCATTGCAGGGAGGGTGTCTATGAGAATGCATTTAATAGAGAGGGTCGTAAGTATATTTTCAGCTAGACCTAGGTGAGTGGAAGGGGCTGCCCTGGTCAATAAATATGCCTGTGCTTTATTTCCCAATAAAGACAATCTATATTATGATGTTTGTTGTAGTGATAGGTCATTCGCAACCATCTACACAAGTGGACCAACTGATAATAGGCATGGAAGTCTAGGAGTCCTATGCCTCTATTGGACTTAGCATAGATGAGTGGTTTGTAAGGAAGTCTTGCTCTTTTATTTCTCCAAACAAATCATGTCACACTCTGTTTAAGAGAGGTGAAAAAAGTTTGAGGGAGTCTAATTGGGATCATGTTCATAGTATGAAGTACTTTTGGCAAGATAGATGTTTTTAATTCGATGGCTTGGCCTAACCAGGAAAAGTAGAGGGGTTCGGTCAAATGTTTTAAGAAGTAAGTCTATGGATTTAAGAAGGTGGATGTAGTTTTTCTGGTATAGGTCTTTCGGTTCATTAGTAGTATATATTCCTAAGTATTTGATAGACGTTTGGGGCCAGCTAACATTTTCAGTAATATTTTTATAGTTCCATATTACAGCATTTATTTGAGGAAACTGAAGCTATATACAGCCCCCAGCTGTTTGCTAATGATCCAGGACTAGTGTGGAGAGTCATTTACTCACTGATGCTTGTCCAGATTCAGTTACTGCAATCATGCTCCCTGGACATGATTGGCTTTCCTTGCATTGGTGGAGTTTCCACATATTGTACACCTTCCAGTATCTCTCGTCCCCTTTCCAAATCCTCCTAATAATCCACTAAAGAGCATTGTGTTGACAAGGTAAGAAAGATGATGGGAGACATGCAAACTGTGAAGACTCTGGCAGTGCAAGGACTGTTGATCACCATTAGTGTGTGTGTGTGTGGGGGGGGGGGGGGTGTTCGTAAGTGCTGCTGCTGCATATGGACTAGTTTCAGTGAGTAAAAGCCTAGTCTTGGATCATTAACATACAGCAAGGGACTGTATGTAAGTTTACTCAAATAGATGCAATCATTTAAAAAAAAACTGAAATGCTTGAATAAAGACTAAAAAGACTGACAGTTTCCCCTTAATGGGGTTCTTCAGAGCTGCTCTATGACGGAATGTGAGCAGTGCTGATGATGTTGTGTCGGCAGATGCCTGTCACGACGTGTGCATCGTTGGCAGGTATTGTACATTTATTCATTAGGACAAGATGCA
>JARQOC010000003.1:561348627-561353627 GCA_033576535.1 Allobates femoralis
AAGGAGGGGGGGGCTGTTTATTACTACTGGGGCTGCTGGATACTACACTGGGGCTGTATACTACCACTGGGGCTGCAATACCACTGGGGCTGCTGTATATAGGGGCTGCAATACCACTGGGGCTGCTGTATATAGGGGCTGCAATACCACTGGGGCTGCTGTATATACCACTGGGGCTGCTGTATATAGGGGCTGCAATACCACTGGGGCTGCTGTATATACCACTGGGGCTGCTGTATATAGGGGCTGCTGTATATACCACTGGGGCTGCAATACCACTGGGGCTGCTGTATACAGGGGCTGCAATACCACTGGGGCTGCAATACTACTGGGGCTGCTGTATATAGGGGCTGCTGTATACACCACTGGGGCTGCAATACCACTGGGGCTGCTGTATACAGGGGCTGCAATACCACTGGGGCTGCAATACCACTGGGGCTGCTGTATATAGGGGCTGCTGTATACACCACTGGGGCTGCAATACCACTGGGGCTGCTGTATACAGGGGCTGCAATACCACTGGGGCTGCAATACCACTGGGGCTGCTGTATATAGGGGCTGCTGTATACACCACTGGGGCTGCAATACCACTGGGGCTGCTGCATATAGGGGCTGCAATACCACTGGGCTGCAATACCACTGGGGCTGCTGTATATAGGGGCTGCAATACCACTGGGGCTGCAATACCACTGGGGCTGCTGTATATAGGGGCTGCAATACCACTGGGGCTGCAATACCACTAGGGCTGCTGTATATAGGGGCTGCTGTATACACCACTGGGGCTGCAATACCACTGGGGCTGCTGTATATAGGGGCTGCAATACCACTGGGGCTGCTGTATATACCACTGGGGGCTGCTGTATATCATACTGCTGGGGCCTGTATCACTGCTGGGGGCTGTATACCTGTGCTGGGGTCCACCCTCGGCTTATACGCGAGTCAATAGATTTTCCCAGGTTTTGAGGGCAAAAGTAGGGGGGTCGGCTTATACACGGGTCGGCTTATACACGAGTATATACGGTAATATACTTCATATTTAAGCCACTTGTATTTACATACTGTGCAGCGCCATTACTTGTATTGCTCGTGCCTCCTCTCGGCGTTGCGGAAGTGCCTACTGAGCATGCGCCTCTCCTAGTTTACTCTCACCATGGCTACGGGTACGTAGCGTCATCTCGCGATGACTGGGTGAATCGCGCGCATGCGCGGTGACTTTCACTTTTGTTTACTCCACGCTCGCGTTCGTCGCTGCTAGGCAACACAAGCGAGTGGTGGATTACTACCAACATATTATAACTTTCTAATAATCGGCCACATATCTCTAACATAGAAATAGAGTATTGAAGCCATTGTAATGGAGTAACTTTAATTACATAATCACAATGCATATTGTCTTATATCTATGTGCTCACCGTTACATACATTCTTTTTTAACCCCTCACATGTCTTTTACCCAAATCAAAGGGTTAAAGCACAGTGAGACTCCTCTTGGAGATTCCTGGATTAGGACCAGGCTTCTCCACTATGGAGGTCATCATGGGTAAACTCATTCATACCACGGGGCACAAAAGACAAACAATAGAGTTACTGCCTAATTCTTTTTTTATTTTTATTATTTATCATAAACTCATTTGAAACAATCGCCTCTAGTGGTCAAAATTTTAATTTCACACTATGGCTTTGCACTGAAGAAAAAACAGTGGTCTATAAAAAAATTATAAAAAATAAACATATATTAAGGAAAAAATAAAAAAATGAAAAACATTGGGGATTCACTGGATCAGATGCTCGAATATATACATGTTTTCTTTCTTTTTCTTATTTTCCTATTGTAGAGACCAGAAAAGAGAAAATTGCACTGTGTTAATTTGTTTCGTGTATACCAAAAGTGTATAACGTGAAATGTGATTAAAATTATACATCATATGAGACTTCAAAGTAAAATCATGTACAGGGATAAATGTTTCTCATATATATAACCATCTTTACAACAAAAATTTCAATTCATAATCAACATTTAAGCCGAAAGGTCTCAGTGTATTTAATTCTTTTATCCATTTAAGTTCTTTTTCTTTCAATAATTTTTCTCTATCACCTCCTCTGCGTAAAACGGGCACTGTATCTATTATCCTCCATTTTAAATCACTTTCCTCATGTTCTTTTTCCATCCAATGTTTAGAGACTGGTAATCCTTTTACTTGTTGGCGAATGCTATACCTATGTTGTGTGAGACGTATTTTTAGCTCTAAAGTAGTTTCGCCAACATAATATAACTTGCAGGGACATTCCAGTAGGTATATAACGTGGTTAGATGAACATGTTACAAACTGTCCAATCTCATATCTAACCCCTGTTATATGATGTATAAAGTGGTCACCTTTTAGAATTTGGTGGCAAGCCAAACACCCTACACATGGAAAACAGCCTACCCTCTTTTTTCCAGTAATGGTTGTTTGTTTCGATTTTTTAGCACTGCCTATATCGGCTCTCGTTAATTGTCTTTTTAATGTATTCCCCTTTCTATAAGCTATTATAGGTGGAAGTTTAAATTCTTGTACTTCTGGGTGGGCATTTGTCAAACCTATCCAATGTTTTTTAATAATGTTTTCTATTTCAATCGATTCTTCCCCATACTCCATTATTAAAGATATCCTATTCATGGTTCTATCTCTTTGATTTCTTACATCAGGTTTTTTAACTTTTTTTCTTTGTTGCAAAAGAATATTTTTTGGATATCCTCTTTCTTGAAATTTAGCTATTAATCCATCTATGGTTCTTTCTTTTTCATCTTCTTCACTAACTATTCTTTGTACTCTAGTCATTTGACCTAGTGGTCTCGCTTTTATAGTTTGAAGTGGATGATTACTTTTAAAATGTAATAGCTTATTACGGTCTGTGGCTTTTACATGCAATTTGGTAACTAATTTGTTGTTTTTTATTTCTATATTTACGTCTAAAAATTGTATTTCTTTCAGTGAATACACTTTTGTGAATTTTATTGTCTGATCCACTCCATTCAAAAAACCTATGAAACTCTTCCAATTTTTTGATGGAGCTTCTCCAAATTAGGAATGTGTCGTCTATATATCTATTCCAATTAATAACATTCTTAAAGTGCTCTGACGTATAAATCTGTTCTTCTTCAATAACCATCATTGTTATATTCGCATAAGAACACGCCATGTGCGCCCCCATGGCGGTCCCAACTTGTTGTTTATAATATGTGTCCTCAAATAAGAAATAGTTTTCACGTAGACAAATTTCCAATAAATTGATTATTAATACTTGACATTCAACTGTATAACCTGTGGTATTTAATTTTTTCTTGACAGCTTCAATACCTGTCCCATGTTGTATTGAAGTGTACAAAGCCGTTACATTAAACGACACCAGTATGTCATCTTTTTGTAATTGTAAATCTGCTATTTTTTCCAGAAAGTGTCGGGTATCTCTTACGTATGATTGGGCCTGAATAGATAAAGGGGATAAAATACGTTCCAAAAAAATTCCCACATTATTAAAAACCGAGTCTATCCCTGCGACAATAAGTCGCCCTGGGGGTTGTTCTATAGATTTATGAATTTTGGGAACTAGGTAAAGAACTGGTGTTTTGGGATATTTAACTATGAGATAGTCGAATGTGTCTTGATCAATAATCCCTCCCTTTACTGCTTTCCCAATATATTTTTTAACATATTCTGGATTTCAAATTTCGGATCTTTATCTAATTTTTTATAGACATCTTTGTCGTTCAACTGTCTTTTAGCTTCTTGTACATATTGGGAACGGTCCATGACGATGACCGCACCACCCTTATCCGCGGGTTTGATGATAAGGTCGTCGTCATGGGCCAGTTCTCTCAATGCTTTAATTGAACATTCGAATTTGTCTTTAATTCTGCTATTTCTTTCTTAACAGATGTAATAAATGTCTCTATAGCTGTACTTGATTCTTTTGGTATAAAATCACTCCCTTTACGCAAATTTAAGTCATTAAAGGGAACCTGTCACCTAATCTATGGCCCCTAAACTATCACTACCTGCCCCTACAGACCCTAACTAGCTCCCTAACCATCCCTGCCTGACCTAATATGGCTTTATATAAGGTGAAATAAACACTTTATAAACTTACATGACCAGTGCCAGTGGGGCGTTCCTGACAGTAGGGCGGGGTCCCCAGAGCCGCGCTCCCCCGCCTCGCTCCCTTCCTAACGCCCTAATGGGCGGCATTATCGATTTGAAGAGCGGGGAAGCCCATTGGAATCTTCCCGCCCCGCTCTTCATGACGCGGCCGGAGACCGCGTCATTTCCGGGTCCGCGCATGCGTAGTGTGCCAGTTGAAGCCGACCGGAATCGCAGCGTCGCTAGGCAACGACCGGCGTCTTCGGAAGGTGAGTATCGGCGGCCCCCTCCCTCCCAAACCAGCACATATATATGTGTGTGTAATCCACATGTACATATGGATTACACACACACATATATACATTCACTTTGATTAGGCACATTTCATATGTGCATCTATCTATCTATATATATATATATATATAGATAGATAGATGCACATATATATATATAGTTAGATTATATATATGTGTGTGTGTGTGCATGTATATATATGTGTGTGTGTGTGCATGTATATATCTGTGTGTGTGTGCATGTATATATATGTGTGTGTGTGTGTGCATGTATATATATGTGTGTGTGTGTGTGTGCATGTATATATCTGTGTGTGTGTGTGTGTGCATGTATATATCTGTGTGTGTGTGCATGTATATATATGTGTGTGTGTGTGCATGTAATATATATATATATATGTGTGTGTGTGTGCATGTATATATGTGTGTGTGTGTGCATGTATATATATGTGTGTGTGTGTGTGTGCATGTATATATCTGTGTGTGTGTGTGTGTGTGTGTGTGCATGTATATATCTGTGTGTGTGTGCATGTATATATATATGTGTGTGTGTGTGTGCATGTATAATATATATATATATATATGT